>JAIPRN010000918.1:0-60245 GCA_025469175.1 Geopemphigus sp. TES_GeoC_2020 | reverse complement strand
TTCGCGCCCTGACGTACCTTTTTTTTTTATAAAAAAAAGATTATTATTTAATATATATCGTAGGAGCGCGGCACGAAACGTATTATACGAAAACGGTTTTTTTTTTTTTGCCGATTTTCGTACGTGTTTTGCCGTCTGACCGTGAGTCCATCGTCGGTGTTCCGCGGAGTGGTCCGTCGGCTTCGGGAAAAAATAATAACGATTACGGCGATACGCGCCGGATGCGCGGACGGGGAAAAAAAACAATCCGCCCGTCGAGAGGTCGAGATTTACCCTCACCACCGTCGTCGGCGACGACAACGACGACGGCCACCCGTCGCTAGCAACTCCTCTTCTCGACTAACCTCACCCGCCGACGACAAAAGACCTGTGGACGTTCGGGACGAATATATACGTCGTGTACTTGAAGCCTCGCTGCTTTTCCGACCGTATAGACTCGACCTTACCCGATACGTAAGGCGTACAATATACATATATATATAGGTACGTAAAGTCCGGTGTACGAAATAGCGCAAAGATATACTTACAACGGGCTTACTTTACGCACGCGCGAAACGAACGGTTTTCGCCAAATTCCCGTAAATCGTTATCTATATAACGGCGCAATATAATAGTTTTAGCCGGTGGCCAGGGCGTCATTACGACGCGTTATGCACAGCCCACCGTCGTGGCGGGTCTGTTTGAAAACTTATTACGGTTTCCGGGACGCCTCGCGTGACCATCCCCGTCAACGATCACTATATATATATATATACGTACACTTAGCGCGAACAACTTTCAAAAAGTAAAACGCCCATTCGTTGGGCAAATAGCGTCGTACACGATATACGTACGTAAGGTAGAAACTCGCCCGGGTCTATTACGGAACACGGTCGACGCGTAACGTTTTCCGAAAAACAAAACCGTAACGTACGACCGCGTCGTTCCCGTTACGTTCGCCGTTTGAAATCGCTTCGTTCGCTGGTAACACGACCCGCCGGCGAATAACGTGATCGGTATAGCGTCGGCGTTACGGTAGCGTGGCCGGTTTTTTTTTTTAGACGAAATTCTCGGAGCGAAAAGGACCGTACGCGTACCGGAATAACGTTACGGATTACTCGTTGACCGTATCGTTCCGGTTGTCTGTTGGAAAAGTTGAAAACGAATTTCCGATAATGGATGAACCGCGGTTTTGTTTTCGAAATAACGCGTTGGTCGATTCGCTTTTAAAGCCCGTTAAACACGTTTAAACTCGTGGTAAAACTCGCGAGCAAAATGGAAACTATTACGCCGGCGACGCGTACGGACGTAAACCGTAGGGCAGCGTTTCCAAACTTCTTTTACTTACGGAACCCTTGCAGGAGCTTGAACATTTTGAGGAACCCCTATTATAGGAACCTTGATATTTTATCATAGGATAAGGAAACTAAAAATAATTTTGATATTTTCCCAAATTTCTCACGGAACCCTTGGCGCCGGCTCACGGAACCCTTAGGTTCCGCGGAACACCAGTTGGGAAACGCTGCCGTAGGGCAACGTGAGCAACGAATGCGGTGTTGTGTCACGGTGCGTTTACCCGATAACGGTTCGAGAATTATTATATTATCGCCCGAAAGAGTCGAGTTTTTCTCGCCAGGGACGTGACGGCCGCGTTATTTCAACCGAAATTCGCTCGGGCCCGTTTCGAATAGTTTCGCTGTAATCACTTTCGCGCGTCATTACGAATGCGAAAATTCTCGACGATTTACCGTACGAAGTTATTAAAAAATGATTAAGACGCGGGCGCGCGAAATACGACAACGAAATCGATCAATAATTCAACGTGAAATTATCCGGCGGGATAATTCCATTAACGCGGACGGAGTAGTATCGTCTCGGAACGAATTACGTTCGCGTAAAGCGATTAGGTTCGAATTTTGGTCGTCGAGAGTAAATGCGACGTTTGGCGCGGTGGAAAAACACGAAACGCAAAGGGGATATCGTCGTCGCGGTTCGGAAAAGCCGCCAACCGTACGGCATTAAGTAGATGGCGAATGAATTCGCTTCGAAACGTTTCACGTACACGACGGGTTTGCGAGAATTAACGTACGTAACGAAACGACATTAGGCGGTATTTGTCGTCGTTTTCGTAAATAATCGCCGACGTAAGTATCGAACACATAAAACGATCCGGTACGAACGCCGGTAACGTCAATAATGGGCGCGAAATACCTTTTGAACGGAAATCGAACGTATTCGTTTTGGGCGATATCGCGGCGCGCTGTATATATATTATACACGTTCGTGCGTAAAAAACGAAAAAAAAATGCGCGTCTCTCGTTTCGAAAATATCGCGTGTTTCGCGCGACACGTTTGCCGAAACCGTTATCCGCGAATATCCCGTCGCGAACCACGTCCCGAACGAAAAATAATTACCGCGGCCGAGTAAGGCGTATTGATTTATTCGGCTTAACGCGGCTACCAGCTGCGGAGGAACGTTATTCATTATCGTTAAATTATAAATTGGTATGGACGTACGAAGCGAAGGAGGGCAACTGGGCGACCATTAATTTCGGAACCTTAGCAAAAAAGCTTTGAATCCGACGTGTCGAGTGTGTAATTTTCACCGTCGGCCGGACGTTCGGTCCGTACATTTATTTATATACATATATATACACTTCCGACGAATTAAAAAAAGTATATATATAAGATTTTATTAACAAAAATATGGCGGATAAGTGGTTCTTTATAGTAGCAATCGTAATGGACGACGGCCGCCGAAATCGTATAAGTATATATGTATTTTTACGGCGAGCTTCTCGAAAAGATTCGATATTTTTATATTGATAATCGCGCGTCGTCTATTCGACCAAAACATATCGCGTAATACGCGCGGACTCGGCCGTAAAAAAAAAACCGACACTTTCTAAACGAAAAAAAAAACGAGCTTTATGTGTACGTAACGTTCGCATCGCGAATTCTCGTTCGACATATTCGTCCACGAACCGTTCGTTAGGTTTCAAAACGCGTTTTCCGTGACCGCTGTTGAGCCAATCATCGTTCGTCCAACGACGACGGCGAATTACACCGGGGCACCTGTTTAAATTTCGTGAAAATTTACGTTAAAAATATTCGATTAACTACCATTTTGTAGCGAGATTTTTTCGGCCGTTAATTCGAATAGAATTTTCGATCCGCGTGTGCCGCGTAAAGCGTCCGGTTAAATAAATGATAACGTTCGTGGCGACCAGAGCTACGCACGTGCCGCGGCCTAACGGGCGAGGGTTTTGAAAACCAAAAACGACAATACGCGCGTACGTTCTCTGATAATCGAATAACGCGGTACGTCGACGGCGATTCGGGGCTTATTTTCGTGTTGCGTACGGATTGTTCGAGCTCGACTTAGGGCGAGCGTTACTGTCGATATTGTCGTGGCGAACGCGCGTTTCGAACCGATCCTAACCTAGTGGCTAACCGGCTGTTATACGCACGGACCGTTGTCGGGTCGGACGAACGATCGTATATGGAATCCCCGGAGCCGACGTAGCGGCGAAACGTGTGGGCGGAACGGGAAACAAAACCGGCTTACGGACGGGTGATTAGTATGTTGTCCGGCGATTGTAGCCGGTCCCGGGATCCCGCCGAATCCGTCGGACGGCGGGGTAAGTAGCGTATAAATTTCGTTTCGCGCGAGTTAACCGCGCGCGACGGTTGGACCAAATTGTATACGTACACGTGTGTGTGTGTGTGTGTACGTACGGTCGCCGGCGGTTTTCGTCGTCGTTTATTATTCCGGGGCCGTGTGCTGGTGTGTGTGTGGGGGGAAATTAAAAGAGGCGACGGCGACGCGGAGCGGGACAACACGAAAGGAGTGTGGGGGGGGGAAAAAGCACGACGGCCCGGCGATCGCGGGATATAAATCGAATTCGGCTCCAGATGTGACCTCGACGCGCGTTTTACGAGCGCTCCGCGGAATTACGAAAGACCGGCGGGCGAATGGAACCGAAAAAAACCGCCCGACCGCCGCTTTTAGTCGGTGCGCCCGTTGTCTGGTACGCGTATATACCGGTACGTTGTACACCGGTAAAGGAATAAAAGCTAACGAACTCTGACTTGATGGATTGATCACTGTTTCGCGTATTCTATATATATATATTGTGTACTCGATCTGCCCCACGACCGCGTGCTAGGTGGTACATATTTACGCCTTTTCCGAGCGCCGTAATGATACGCGACCTAAATGCGCGCGCGCGTTAGGCGAATCGTAGATAACGTAATAAAAATAATAATCGTCGTTTTCGTAGCGTTTGATAAAACGCGAAAAAATAATGCCGGAAAAACGTTTCCGATTCATTACGCGCGTCTCCGTAAATTAACGCCGGCGGCGTGACGGTGAATTTTGGGCGATACGCGGCCGATATTTGGTTGGTTCGGTGATGGGGGGGGCGGGGAAGATGGTGTTTAGTCGCGGTTAAAAAGTAAAGCGTATTATTTTCCCGCGGAACGTCGGAATAATTGATACGAAACGGCGGCGTAATTGCGAACGACGCGAATTTATCGGCCAAAACAAATCGGTCGTCTTCGGTGCGGGGGTAGGGGGGGGGAGAAGATGTACGTACGTCGTCGTCGTCGTCGTACGCGGCGGGAAACGAAAATCGACGAAAATAATAATAATAACACTTATAACGAAGGCGTGTTATTGCCCGAAACGGTCGTACAACGGTTAACGTTGTTATTTTTTCGTTTTAATACCAAATGTGCGGACTCGTGTAAACCGTTTCGAATAAAATTAAGTACGATTATTTAATGGAATATTAATGCGCGTATAATACGTTTTATATGAACCTTTTTTTTTTTCATTACGAAAAAAAAAACGCCTCGCGCTAATCAATCTGTCAAAGTAATTGGATGCGCTAAAAAAAACCCCCCTCGGTACATATATATTTATACGGCGCGCGACATATATATATACGTACGATTTCGTTCGTTTATACGCTTATTTTTCGTACGTCTCGAACACGTTTTTTTTTTTTATAGCCCAATTATAACGCTTACGGTACTATTTGCGTATAACGGAACGACGTCTCTTTTCCGTTTGTTTTACGAACAACGTCTCGTCGCGCGAATTTTTTCCCGGCTGGGGCGCGTCCCGCGGCTTAAATATCGAATAAAAAAAAACTCGGCGACGGGTCCGCCCGTCGTAATTCCAGCCGGGTCCGGTGCAACGTGTAAACACATTGTTGGGGTCTCGTCACCTGAACGGTACGCCACCGGCTAGCGTGTTACTCGTATATTTAAATCCCCGAAAGCCCGAGACGCCGCCGCCGCCGTCGTTATCCGCGTCACGGCTGAATAATTGCTTTTCGCGCGTCCCGCCGGTCCGTTGTACGGCCGCTACTCGGGCGACCGGACGCGCGCTGTTCGTTTTCGCCATTTGAACTACGCCAGGTTTACAACGAACCGTTTATCGTCGTTAGCGTTACACGTACGTAAACGCCGGAAACAACGACCGATTATTATTGACGTTTTTTTAGAATCGGTACGGATCTATTCGGGGTGGTTGTAATAGGATAAACAAACAGGGTTGACGACTACGCTATAAGACGGCGCGTACAAAGGTCGTTGAAAAAATACGACGAGCGCTCGACTACGATTTCGCGTGTACACCGGCTGGGCCGTAATCGTTATTACCGTGGTCAGGTTACAGCCCCGCGTTATCGCCGAATTCACGACCGCGCCCGACGACCGTACATTATTATTAAATCTACGCGGATAATAACGAACAACTTCGGAATATAAATATTATAAAAAAAAACCGGCGCCCCTGGTCGCGAAAAATGTATCCCCCCCGAACTCGCGATATTGTCGGCACAAACAAAAACCAAACGCGAGTACCGTTACGTCGAATGTTTTATCGTTTGTCGAACAATAGTTAACGTCTTCGCCGGGAACATATTGGCCATATTTTACGGTACACGGTAAACTAATTAAACGCACACGTATATATCGCCGTTCAGTTTTCGTATTGACGCGACGAAAACGCTCGTTGAATTTCCGAAAAATTCGATTTAACGACGACGACGACGCTGGGTACGCCGTCCGGTTGTTAGTGTAATAACGCGGCGTAATCGAACGGTTCGATCTCGCACGACGCGCGCTCGTGGACTTTTTTTTCGAAATTCGTTTACATTCTTTCCGAAATAATTCGCGCGACGAATAAATAAAATAAAACGACAACACGATACGCCGACTAGACGAAAATATTTGTTACGGATCTCCCGTCTTTGGGTGGGCAGGGGAGGGTAATGAACGCGTAAAAAACTCGGACGAGTTATTTTTAGAACGTTCCGTACGATACACCGGAATCGTTCGAATTTTCTTTTCTATTGATTACGTTTGTTTTCGGTTCCGTTCGTTTCGTTTAGGTTCCATTTATTATTCCCGTAGAATTAATTATAGAACATCAACCGCTCCTTTTCGTTAATTAACGACGCGTAATTAACGTTCGCTTCTTTTTGCCCCTCCCCTCCCCACCACACCACCGATACAACCACCATCAGCACTACCATCACCACAGCCACCGTTGCCCCGCGTTTCGCGCTACTGAAGTTGTACCGTTAAGAGAATTTTCATATTTAACGTTTTGCTACGTCGTTCATTATTTATCCGTTTCGGTTCCGACGGAAAAAGCCAAATCGATCGATATTTTTAGACCCGCGTTTACATTAATACGCGCACATAACCGTCCGACTCGGTTTAATAAATAACGCGAACGACGTACTTCACGGTCCGTTCAAAATTCTTGCGCTCCGTTACCGTCCGCGACGGAATTACGTTCGTTCCTAATCGTGCCATATCGAATATACGACACGATCGGCGCTCGGAAATCAATCGACAATCGTAACACGGCGTTGTTATACTACAAAACGTAACAGCCGAGTGGCCGCCAGCGTCGCGAAAACTCAACCGAAAAACCATTCCGGGGCACCTTACGATCGGCGAGAAACGTCGAATTATTATTTTGTTCGAAACGCACGGGGGAAGTACGTTTTCGAAGAGACGTTATTCCGACGATAGATACGCCACGCGGATATTTGCGTGTGGAATTGATTCGCGAAACGCGATAGTTAATATTTAAGTATTTGATTACGTTCGCTTTATTCGTTCTGTTCGATATTCGTGTTCGCGTAAGACGACTATTTTTATTATTCGTCGACTCCCTCTTATTACACACACACACACAGAGTTCCGTTCGTCTATAAATAGTTCACGGTGCAGTCAACGTTAGGATACCGTCCGATCGAAACACCGTCGAACGATTCGCGCCGTCCGTTGTGCGTACGTCTTGGCGCGTAAAATAACGACGCGCGCGACATTCGATACGAACGCCAAACGGATCGTCGTCCGGCATCTTCGCCGGAAACGTCGTTAAGGGACCGCAATTTCCGGATGATATACGATTATATTATGCGCGTAAGTAGAAAAGGTCAAATTTAATATTTGGGTTAAGACGTTATTCGAGAGGATTTATTAAAAGAAAAAACTCAAAAGACGTGTATAAGCTCTTATGAATACAATGTATTATAAATAAGTGGGATCGAAAAGATATTTTACTTTATACGTTTTTGGCGCAAATTCGAGAGAAACTTAAAAATTGTACGCTACGTTTTATTTATATATACCAAATATATATTGGTTAATTTTAATTCGAACGCGATTTTACGCGAAATAATACGGTGGAGTTAATAAAACATTTAAACGCAACAGCGTTATTGGTCCGGCTCGTTGTTTTGTTTTCGTTGTTTCGTTAAATAATTCTTACACACGAATTACGTTTAAAAAAATAATCTTTAAACAGGGGAATAAGTTAATAATCCGCGATAGGCGTAACATTTGTTGTACGCGCGCGTGCGAAGTGTCCCACGGAGATTTGACGAACGCGATAACATACATTGTAGTCGATACTCGGAAGGTTTGTACGTTTATGCGAAACGTTAGTGTACTTCTACGCTTGTTGGAGTTACCGATTACGTTTTAACCGCAGGGAAAATCGACAGGGAAAACGTAAATTTAATTTCCGGTCTTTTCGTAAACAACCCACGTGGCCGTAAACGTAATTTTTTAGGGACGGACGTTTGACGTATAACTTATGTTGGTTGAATTTCGACCGTTTTGTGTTTTTTTTTTTTTTTTTTGTTCCGGCTCGAATTCGAAACGTTTTCGACCTTAACCAGTAGCGACCGTCTGGAGCGCACGGGCCACCGTGAACGGTACGCTAGTAAAATGATAGGGACGACTGACGAATACAATGTATTCGTAAACGTCCGGAAAATTTGTAGACGACCGAAGTTTTACCGGAATTTCTCCCTTCAATCGGTTCGCGATGTTGACTGTTTCGGATTAAACGAACGTTTAATCGTCGAACTATCTTAAATATAACCGACGTAGTTCTGGTAATCGCGAATACATAAACGCGTATGAGCGTACGGGTAGGGGGGGGGGAAACCGTCGGCGTTTATCTCCGTCCGTTTTTAGGAAAATATGGCGTACGTGCGTTTACTGGCCTCCATTTCATTATTACCGTTCCAGCGCCGTCGATAATCATTCCTATCCAGCGAGCCGAATTCGAACGGCGGAACGATTAACGCGAAATCGGCACGTCGGAACACGACCGTTTTCGAGCGTTTCTTTTCTCGGTACCGAACGAGATTGTGGCTAAGTCTCCGTCCGTCGTAGTTTTCGTTTCGTTCTCACTTCGTCCGTCCAACGAGCGGGCTACATTCGAACTATCGATCGGTAACGTTAGCCGTCTCTACTTACCGCGACCGTACTAGTCGTTCGAATACGCGCACGGCCGTATAAACTTATTATTAAGCATTACGCGCGTAATTCCCGACGCGTACCGCGGCCGCCGTTCGGTGACCGCCGAAGGAAATCCGTTTTAGATATTAGTACGTCATAGCCCGAGTGGTATATGTTACGCGTGTACACCGCGTAGTATTTTGATCTACCGGAGGGTCGTGGTGAGGGCATTTTCGCTATTAATCCGCCGGACGTTCTCGATCGAATCAAATGATCAGCGCGGATCGAACGCGCGACTCTGGCGAACGTGTCTAAAAACCATGACGACACGTGACAGTTTCGCGTTTCGCGACGTACGCGGACTTGTTTATCGGCGGTACGAAAATAACTTTTCGGCGAATAGTTCACTTTAATGTAACGCTCCGTATACACGCTGTACAAACGAACGACCGAAACGAAACTAGAGAGACGCGCCAAGTCAATAATATACTATACGAATATCGGGTTATTTCGCGGGCGCATGTATAAATATCGAACTGAAACTATGAAATACGTGCTTGGAGTGGGAGTAGCGAGATTGGAAATATTAGAACGCGTAAGCGTGTGCCTTCGATCGCTATAGGAATGTGTACTTCAAACGGATTATGGTACGAAACACTAATATCGCGAATTTAAGAGCCGGAAAGAAACGTCGTACGTTATAAAACGAACAGATATACGCGGAAATAGTTAAGCCTCTCGAATACCGACGGTCCGTACCGTGAAACGGCCGCGAACGTATTAAACGGGAACGGACGTGCGTAACAATCGTACGAAAACGGCCGGGAAACCGAACGGCGATCGGGGCGAATTGTCGCGTACACGGCGATTGATTGCCGACATAATCGTTTACACCGTTGCTCGCGATCGATTCGACGGCGGTAACGCGTTCCGTTTGTAAGCGATACGACCGCGCTCAATAACGACGACGGCACCAGGTACCGGATCGTTGCCGATATTATCCGTTACGAGCGACGATCGTTTGAATCGATTAATAATCGCGCGTCCGAAACAACGGGACGATGTAACGCTGGCACCAAAATGTCAGTGTTACGGGAAAGTCGTGCCTTCGACTGTACCGTCGGTATAAATATTGGGATAATAAACGAGATTATTGAGATTTAACGATAGATTATTAATTTATAAGAATACACGAGAATAAAATCTAAGACGCTCCGCGATACAATTATGAGTGTTGTGTTTCCCGGTCACTCCTTGACTAACTAACTGCCCGCCGTGGCCGTGTTCGCCTTACGATCGTATCGCCGTTGGTGTCCGTTGATTTGGCGTATTCCACGAGCCTCGACGCTCCCGCGGTCACGCGGGACATTTCGCGCACAATAGCGTATGTTTCTAATACTCATATTACAACAGGGAAGGGGGGTTCCTCGCGAACACGTAAGCGGGCTCGAAAACGCCGTCGTTCTTACAGCCGTTTACCGACCGGCCGCCGGTGTCGATCGTAGTTACGTTTCCAATGCGAACGAAACGTGGACGGAAAAGAAAATTGTAATTGTCGCGTATCGCGTGCGCGTTGCGCGGCCCGATATTATCGTAAAAATTCCCGGGCGAAATGACGCGGGACCGCGTCCGGGAAGAACAAACGACGAAACTTCCACCCGGTTTCTAATTTTATCGGTTGAATCGAAACGCGCGGGTAATTACGTACGATATTTATGTTACTAATTTTATAAACGTTATTCCGTCGCACGCGTGCTATCTGTAACGACAATAATTAATTAACGGTATAACGCGACCGTATAGTATACGATTGTTAAACACCGGCGGTGTGGGTGAGGGGTACGGGAAATGAGAAAAGGGTGTAGTTTAGGACGGTCCGAACGCACCAGCCGTGACGTAACGTTTTACATTTTCGTTGGATCGAAAACAAAACGGGTCGGACGAGGAGGAGTAAAAATGACGGAGAACGAATGGTTCGCGCGTAATTGGAATAGTTCGGAAGGAATTCGATAGTGAATTAATGGGTTTCTTCTCATTACGAAAATACTTTATTTCGTTAGCGCCGGATCGTCGCGATTGTCCGTATCGATTGATTCGCGCGAACTACTACGGATACGGGCCAGTGTCGTCCAAACGGTGGAACTGCGCGTCCAAGTTTGTTTGTTCGTCGTCGAGTACACGACATCCGACCACGGCGGTTTAGAGCGACCGCCGATCACCAATCGCTACGGAAATTATTCCTCCACCGTCGGCGAAAACAATTCTCGTTTACCGTACGAAACGTAGGGTCGGCGTTTAAACGCGTCCCTTATACCGGCGGATCGTAAATCGTTTCGATTTTGAAGCATTCCCGATACGGGCGTTCCATAACGTTCGAATCGGTTCGACCGTACGGACGGGATTCGACCGCGAACAACGCGTACGTTCCCGATTAGTTTAACCGAAAATGTCGCCGGGTCGGTGGAAATGAATACACTTGGCGCGGGAAAAAAGCTTTCGTACCGCATACACGTCCATATGGTTAGGACAATGAACGGATTAGTATATCGGAAATTTCATATTATTCGGTCCGACGGAATAATAACAATTTCGAAATTAACGCGAAAGGCGGTCGCGATTCATACGAAATGTGTACGGGAATGCGTACGACCTCGTGAATGGACACAATCGGGCGAACAACCCTAGAACGTACGCGTTTTCGGGGATAGACGCGACGGTAGTTCGGACACGGAACGTTAGGACGAACGCGTAGGGCGTTTACGACCGAACGTTTCGACGTTTCAAAAATAATCCGATTTTTATTATTATTCGACGATGGCCGACCCGCGCTCGACAACGTCGTTTTGTCGGCGGTGTCCTTACGCACGGGCTACAGGAGCGACCGAAATGCAGAAAACAAAACGTCGCCGTAACGGTATAAATTCGAAAACGAAAAACGCGTAAGTTGGCGAACTCGGTTAGAAACAACCGTGTCCGGTTCGAAAAAACGAAAAATGTCGCCACACGGGCCAAAATCGTTGAACTCGCCTAGTAGACACGCGTTTTCGGTCCGCGGAACGTACCGGTCGAACGACGTCAGGCGTACGAGAAATACGCGGACGTTCTATAAAAATAATAAAGCTTATTTTTCGTCACATCCTTCGTTCGAGTCCTCAATTAAAAGACTAATTATTGTGCTACCTTTGCACAGTCAATATACTGCAGCTATTTAAATAAATCATCGAGCAGACCTTATATTAAATAAAACTTAATACTATGTTTTTGATAAACAGATGAAAATGTTTTTTGCCAAATTTATAATTTTTAAACAAATTATTTTACTAATTTAATCGTTATTACTATTAATAAATTATTATTTAATAAAATTTAATAACTAAAATAAATAAAATTATAATAAATTAAAATAAAATAATACATTTTCACAAACTTAAATAAAAATTTCTATTCCTATTAAATATTATTTTTAAAATAATATATTATATATAAGTTTCAAACTTATCCCTAAAATAGTTTAAATTTAAAATTTAAATAATAATTAAATTAAAATAAAACTTTTAAAATTTAAAATTTAATTCTTAAATAACTAAATATAATATAACGAATTAAATTTCAAAACCAAAATTATTTTTTAAATATCTATAAAACAACGAATTAATTATAAAATTAACTCTATACATTTTGAGAATTTAAAAATTAATTAAAAATGTTTATTAACCCTGATACAAAAGGTACTATTTTAAAATATTTTTCGTCAAATTTAAAAATTTCTTTTACAATACTAATAAACTATAAAACTAATAATTTATTTTTAATAAATACTAAAACAATAAAAATCTAAATTATTTTTTTATGAATATTTTAATAAAAAAAAAAAAAAAAAATTAATTATAGAACGTACGGATCGGTATTGCCCGCGATAACTCCCTCTGGCCGGATGGCCACGATTATTATTTCGCCCGGACATTTCGGCGCACGGGGAACACGGCGTATTTTCCCCGTCCACGCGCGTAGTTCGCGTCCCGTCCCGTTATTGACAAACAGTGCCGGATCGTTTGGACAAACAGCCGTCGTCCTGTACACGGCCGGGTTGAATTAACGATAACTATTAATATCTATTTCGCCATATACCGTCGTATTTATATAATAACCGTTGTTCGAACCGAATATTTCGTATCAAATTACTAAACGTCGATTAAGCCGCGGTCCTCCGTTAACATTTCTCGATACGTTTAAATCATACGTCGTAGCGTATTTTCCGTCGTAATTTATGTTTAAATTTCGCGTTTGACGTACCTAAACGCTTCTGTTTATATAAACGAATAAAATAACCGTCGATCGGTTCGCCACGACGCGTCGGTACCGACGTTTTACGTTTTTTGTTCGTGCACGGTGTGACGCGGCGACCGCCACCTACCGCGGTAACCGCCCCGGTTAGGATAATCGAGTTTACACGGGACCCCGTTTCGGTTGCCCCCGGGGGCCGTTTTAGAAAACGAACGGCGCCTGTTACAATTATCGAACCAAGCGAACGCGCGCGCGCGCGAGACGACGGAAATGTAATTATGGCGGCGCGCCCGTCACGCGATAGCTCGTAGGACGTTATTATGCGACAATCGAACAACCCGTTCGCTTTCGAATGCCGACGATCTCGGAACCGGTCGATACGGTTAGTATTAGTTACGCGGTTCGTCTCTATCGCGGAGACCTGAAACAAAAGAAACCCATATCGTTCACAGCCGACACAATCGGACCAACCGTTGGCCCGAACGATTCCGCGAAAATATGAAAAAAAAAAACCGAAAAAGTTCGAATAGCGCGAAAGCGACAGATTTATCCCGAAATAACTTCGTACCCGATGTCCGCGTAGCGAAGTGATCGATTTCGAAACTGTCGTTTTTTGTCCGTACTTCCGTTTCGGATCACGCGCCTCTCGTAGTTGACGGTACGGTACCGACCGGCGTGTGCCTTCGGACAGACGAGTATTTAATATTTTATATAAATTGACAAGTAGACGTTAAGTCGCGGTGTCTCGGACGCGTCGCAAATAAACCTAACCGTCGCTTGAATTACCCGACCGGTTTCCGTCGTCCGGCCTTAACGTTTTTTTTAGGAAACGGTGTTACGTGATCGACGTATTTTTGGACGGGAAAAAAATTCGTTCGGTTCGTTTTCGATTTGTGTTTGCACTAACGACGACGGGTAACGATTTTGACTCGTTTGTTTGTTTGTTTGACTCGCCGTTAGACGGGGCCTTGACGAATGGTGATCAAGCGGACGGCCCACAGCCCCGGAGGACGAATATCATGGCCCTGCTCGGGGCACTGGCGGCTGCCGGTAGCGGACGCCGGGGCTGCGTGCTACGGGTGGCGGCCGACGCGATAACGTTCTATTGCGGCGTCGGCGGCGGCCACGGTGGCGTCGGTGGCCAGCGCGGCGACGGTGCCGGCGACGTTCGCGTCGGTGGCCACGGCGGCGGCGGCGTGATCGGTGACGGTGGACCGGACGCGGACGCGGACGACGACGGCGGCGGCGGCGGCGACGGCGACGGCCCCGTGGACTATTATCTGCGCGCCGGCCGTGGCCGGGTGGCCGGCTACTATTTCCGGCCCGTCCGATCGGTGGCCACGGGCGCCGACCAATACTACGACACCGGCGGCGGCAACGGAACGGACACGGCCGCCACCGCGATGGCCAACGTCACGGCCGGCATCGAACAGCTGCTGAACGGGTCGTACAACCATACGGTCGATGGCGGCGGCACGGACAACGCCGAGGACTTGACCAATTACATATTCGTCGTCACCGTCGGCATCGTACTGGGCGCGATGATTTTGACCACCATCTGCGGTAAGTGGCCGGAACGCGGGCTAATCGATTATTATTGTTATTCCCGGTAACCGTTCGGTATCGATTTGCGGTAACCGGTAAAAGAAAAATCGGTTCGTTTATTTATATTTCGCTTTTTCGACGGACGATCGTAAATTACCAACGAAGTAACGTGCACGGGACTGGTTAACTTGATCGTCGTTCCAGTCGTATTTATATACCGGAAATGTCGCTATAAATCATCGTTTCGGTAAAACGATACCGGGACTTGGTTTATTACCGTTGTTCGAAATTCGTACGCTTAAGGGAAACTTATTTCGGATTCCAATAGGAACGTGTACCGGTCACGACGACGACGGCGTTTTATTTTACGAATCGGAAAATCGCCAAAAAAAAAAAACGAACTTTTCTCCACCGGGAGTGGGTGGGGGGTGGGAGTAGATCGCCGAAAAAACCGTTTTTACGACCGACGCAATTAATTAACGGCCCGAATATATGCCGTCCGAGTACCGTTCTAGTTCGGGCGAATTTACGTGGGCCGTAAAAATACAACGACCGAAGGCGTACGTCAATATCGGCCGTTCGTTTTTAACAGCGGGCGCGGCACGTGCCTCTTGAAATTCGCGCCACACTCCGTAACGGAAACGGCGTTCGTTCGAATGGCCGTGACGTACCGTAATTACTAGCCGGTGGTTAACCCATTGTTTCCGAGGCCGTTCCTGACCACGTCCGTTGTTCGATAAACCGGAAAAGAAATACTCGCGCGGGAATATTCGCCGTTTTTTCGTTTCAAATTCGATAATAGGACCGTGGTCGTTTTGAAAAACGTAAAATATTATTAGTTACCGCGGTCGCCGAATTTCCGGACGACGCGATCCCGACGGTTCGTCTCACGTTGACGGGCATGAAACCAAGGGGTACCGGTATGTTTGGCGTTTCGGAGCTGGCGGTACGCTCGCGGACATTTTCTTTCGGCATTCCTTCGCCGAACGTTTCACGGCCGTCCAGGGCTTCCGTGTAATTACACGGGACCGTAACGCGGTACGGTGTGGCAGGATTCGATTTCCCCTCTCGCGCCGCCGCCGTATTCCGACCGCGGAACAGTGCGAAAAACGCGGCATTTTTGCACGCGGCCTCGGGATAAAAGTCGCGCGAACGTTTATTGGACGCCGCGTGAACCGCCGGCGCGCGTAACGTAATTAGAACGGCGGGTTTTATGGCCGGTACCCGTGGGCGATATAACCGAAACGTATGAATACGCGCGCGACCGTAAAGTAACGTGGGCGCGTAGAAACGAACGAATCTGTCCGGGCCGACATTCTAAACCGGCGTTCGATTCCTCGAGTACGCGACCAAAAACGTTCGTCGCGACGCGCCCGAAACCCGTCGTTCGTTTGTGCCGCTTTTTTTTTTTTACGAAATCCATTCGTTCGACGCGTTATTATAATATTTTCGCCCCGTCGATCGCGCGTATTTTTCGCGCCGTTCGTAGTACACCACGTCCGCGACGTACATAAAAAAATCGTTTCGTCGACATTCGTCCACAAGCTCGCGCAATTCACGATCGAACCGGATTAACGGTACGTGTCCGCCCGACCGACGACGTATCCGCGGGCGACGCGCGTATATCTGATGTTGATATATATATATATGTTTCGCCGAAGGGGGCCTGATGGGGCGGGTTGTTCGCGATGTTACCATTTAACGTATTTTTCGAGCCGCGCGGGCCGGGTAACGAAAAACGACAGAAAAAAATAAAACGTACACACGCGCTAGCGCGTAAACCGTTTTGTGTAATGAAATCAACGAGTGTCCCGGAGCGGAACGTTCGGGTAGCGAAGGGTACGAAGAAACGGAAACAACGCCCGGATTACGACCCCCTTACCTTCCCCCCCCCCGGAATTTGTTTATTAACATATTTTTCGGAATCCCGAAAAACGAATAAACCGATATGTCGTCGACAAAACTCCGGGTCGGATATTCGACGTATACGAGTGCGTAAATGTAGAGTTCGGTAGAACATACCACGAATACGTCAGGTCGCGTATAACGCGAACGATTTATTATGATCGACCGTCGGCGTGCCGCGCCGAATAATCGAACGGAAATTGTTGCACCCGACGCATGCGGTACGACGATTCCGTTTTTTGCTTGGTCCGCCGATTTTTACAATTTCTATCGTTCCAACGGGCGTAGTCGCCGATATAAATAGTTTATAACCGTTTATATCGTATATAACCCGTCGCGATATTATGGTTGAGGGGCTGTCGATGATTTCCAAACGCCCGAAAATGTTCGAATTTTAAACGATCGTATAACTACAGGTAGTTTGTTGACTTTTTTTAAATAAATGTAACGAATAAACATTTATCGGAAGCGTTTCGTCGATTTCGTTAATTTTCAATTCGTCGTACGAGCCTATTTACGAAACGCTAATAAAACCGGCGTTTCGAAATTATTCCGTTTTTATGACACCACCTCCCTCCCATCAATAAAAACGCGCGTAATAAACGCCACCGACTTGTCGTAATTAGTACAGAAATGTATCGAAAACGAACGTTCGTTAAACCTGTAACGTAACCATACGTGTTCGAACGGAACGCCGAGTAGCATTTTGAACGACGTTTATAGTAAACGGTTCGAGCGATTTCCATTCGTTTAATAAACGCACCGTGGTAACGTAAATGCGAGCGGCGTTGTATCGTTACGCAATATCTGAATATTGTGTCGCGTTAACGATGACGTACACGCTATTCTATACGTATACAGGCGTTTACGTGTGGTGTATATATATATATATTATACGTAATTTAGTCGGAGCCTTTTTCCGTAAAAAGTGAAAAGTGTAAACTTTTTCCGTATCGAAATAAAAAATTGTCGACGATAAAAAAACCGGAGAGAGGGCCCGCGAAACGTCATTACACGATTCGACGATTTCTCGACAAGAAATTACGTACTCCGTAATTCGAACGGCCGAAGTTAATTTAAATATTTTTTCTCGTTTCGCGAAACGAACCACCGAAATCCCTCGTAATTGGATATCGACTAATATTCCCCCAGTAAGCCACGACGACGTTCTTCGCTAATCTAAACGATTTCGATTGACGCGCGTCATACCGCGCAGGCGTACTTATCGTAAATTATACCAGTTCAAAACGTCGTCGGATTGTTTGTTTTTCGATAGTTAATACGCCCGGGATATATTCCGATAACGGCCAACGAATACCGGTCGGGATCGTTTCGAACGTCCGGCGACGATAAAATTTAAACCGAATTTCGCCAAAATCGGAGGAGATGTTCCACTCGGATAAACCGTTAAAGTTCTTTTCCCGTTGGCGTGCCCGTGCTTCTCCTCTTCCTACGCCGTTTCGCTCGGGCGTACGAACGAACTTAAATAATTAAAATAAAGGACCGAAACTAACGTCCGATGGTATAATTTTCTCGTTCTTACGATATCGTACGTTTACCAACCACGCAGTTTTCCACTTTTATCTCGCCCCGTACTTTTGAATACGTTTCGGGAAATGTTCAAATTACGGGCGGGCTTCTTACAATATTCCTCGAAAATGCCGCGGTACGAGTATTGCCGTGTACCGCGTCGCGAACGTGACTTAGCGTTGTGAAAGCCCGAGTTGATACTCGGAACGTCGCGGTCCTCGCGGACGGGAAATCGAATTTTTACGGGAGACAGATGTAGCATAGGGCTCGTTTTCGATTATCGTGAATAATAAACAAACATTTTCCAAACACGAGTTTACCGTTACGCGTGTGTATATTGATATTTGTAAGTTGGGTGTTGACGAAACTATGACTATTCTATCGGCCGATAAGGACCCGTCGTCCAGTTCGCGTAAACATTCGGTTTCGAACGGACGTCGAGATCGCGACGAAACTTCGCATTTTTCCCGAATATTTATTTCCGACTGGTCGACCGGACGAGTTATCGAATGTCTCGTCGTCGTGGCCGTCCATGTAATCGTGTTTCCCGTAAAATTCGTTTTCGTTTTACGAACCTAACCGGTTTTTACCGAGTAGTTTATTTTCGGCGGACGAATACCGCCGTTTACGGACGAACCGATATCATCGCGTACCGGACGCGCTAACCCAACGACGCCGCGGCGATTCGGAACAACGCGACCGTTACGCGCGCGTACCGATAATACGGTTGTCGATACCGCGCGCCCGTGGCCGACTTCGGCGCACCGATGTACCCGAATTGCTCGTCCGAAGCGCCGTGCGTTCCAATCGAGCGGTTCGTTCCCGCGATGTTTTCCACTAATTTCTACGCGAACGCGTTCGTCCTAACCGATTCGTTTTGTTTTTTTTAGAAACGATTGGAAATCGTAATGCGAGCGTTAACGGCACGTCGTCGAGGATCGGGCGAGAATTACGTTATTCGCCTGTTCGTTTTATATATATACGTCGGTCGACTCGTCGGGCCACGCGTATATTACGAAACGTATAAATTAATAACGCCTTTATATCGTCGCTAATCGACGGACCAAATTCGCTTTTGTGAAACGTAACGGAACGGTACAAACACGTCCGACCGATATGGCGACGTAACGACGACAATAATAATAACGATATCGTAATGAATACGCGAACGTGTGCCGGTATACGCGTATTGTGTTTTTCGTAAGCGAAACGCACCCCCCTTGAACGTGGCCGACGGGTTGCCACGGACTTGACGGGACATCGCGGCCGCGCCAAATCATCGTCCGCGAATCACCGGCGCGGCGGAACGCGTAAAGGCGTACCAATTTTGCCTGCCCCGGCTCCCGTTGAACGGTCGGACCCGAAATCGGCGAAAATGGCCGAAAACGGAATAATCGTATATCGACAGCCGTCGGAATTCGAATAAAAGGCTTTACGGAACAACCCGACGGTAATCGATAATAATATTCGTCCTATACCGGTCCGCGGTATACACGTCGGTTTACGTTTTCGCCCATTTACGGTCGTTCGCTTTTCGAACACAGCTCCCAAGTATTTTCGTAATAACGTCGAAAGTTGTTCGACGTATACGTACGTTTCGGCAAACTTTTTTCACAAAAAAGATATCCTAATAAACTCCGTTCGAGCTGTTCGAAGTATTCCCGTTTCGTTCGCTCTTTCTTTAGCGATTACCGTGGAGATACCGTTCGCATTCGTCACGTTATGATTTCCATTCGGCACGATCGATATCGGGTAGACGAACGACAACAGTCGGTTAGGGCCGCGTTTTTACGCCCCTTTATTTTTTTTTTATCTTTACGCGTTGTAACAACTTCGTTGTTTACGCGACATAGAAGAAATACGGTCGCCTATAACGTTTCCAAGCGTATTTCTAAAGAAAAATTCCTCCGAATTTATAGGCCGTTTGTTTTTTTATGGACCATTTTTAGTTTCCGCGTTCAGCGCGTTAAATTCCGAGTCGCGTTTATTACGGCGGCCACGATTCCCATACACGTCGAGCACATTGCACGGTATTTAACTGGCGCACCGCCGCGGCCATTATAGTTTGTTGTAGTGCCCAGGCGGACACGTGAACCTTTTTTAATTAACAGTAATGCGCACACGTAATGCGCGAACGTTGTTTTTGTTCGTTTAAACATTATATCGTAACGTAATTTACGATCATAATTTGACGGTGGTGTACCGAATGGGAAATGTTCGCCGACGACTATTCTCCGACGCGTATTACTAATTTCGTTAAAAGCGACGAAATTGAAAAATTCGCGTCCGTACGTTGCGCGTTAACGGTTTCCGAATATGTTCGGAGCGTTTGAATCGATATACGGAAGAAGGCCCGACGAATATTACGATTATTGGTTTTAGGTTTTTAATTTTCCGATTCGAGTTAAAACGTAGCTTTCGTTTCGTCCATTCTCGTTTTGTAAAAATATTTACCGAAATCGTTCGGATTTTGTTGGTCAAACAGTACAAAAATCGTACGTCGTAAGGGTAATTTTTTTCGAACGTCCGTAATCGAATAAAAATGAAAACGGATTGTCGTTTTTGGGCCCAAACGAAAATAATATACGTACGTTACGAGCGCGGTTTCCTTATTCGATTTACTACGGGCACAAACTGATCGGCGATATTTTAATCGTACGTTTCGAATAAATAACTATTATTTCGGGCCCGTGGTAAATGTAATCGATTTCGTAACGTGACGACGGGATAAAAATTTTATTTCGCCTCCTCCTCCCCTTTGCCCGGGCCGTTTTTAGGAATTTCGTATATCAACATTTTTAATTCGACGTTTCGAAAAACCGTCACGACACGACCAGTATACTTTTATCGAAAATCTCTTTGGTTCGTCGAACGAAATTTTTCAAATTATCGCCGACGAAACGAGTTTTATATTTAAACAATACGCGTTGCACGTTGTCGTGCTTATGATTTGACAACGGCCGGACGAGAAACAATACAATACGGTTTTCGGACGGGAAATAAAAAGAATTAAAATCCCGTTTTGTTTTTTCGCTCTCGTCGAATACGCCGTCCACGGAATCGTTGTAATTTCGATTAAGAGACGAATAACCACCGGGTGGGGAAAACCCGAAATACGCCTTACGTTTAATTTCGGAAAATCGTCCGTCGTGGCCGACGGCCGTGTCCCGCCGTGATTATTGAGGCGTTTCGGCGGTATTCTATCGTGGACGGTTGCGCGCCCGAAGTCGCGTAATTAGCGCCCTCGCTATGTTTACGAAAAAAAAACAAAAATAACGAAACGCTCGCTTTTTTCGAAACTAGGCGACGGTACACCGGCGCCGGATAAATAAAAAGGGAAATAACGTCGAGGCTGGGCGAACGAAAGAAAAACATACATATTTACGATATAAAAATGGCTTATAAATGAACAAAACTCGTTCGATTTCGAGTAAACGTTACGCAAAATAAATGTAATTTTCCGGGCCACTCGGAGAGTACGGGTAAACGTCGTATAGACGCGAAGAGTTCCGCTTCGCCGAAGAGCGTTTATTGGTGGAAAATGAGCGCAGTTTACGTACGTACGAGCGCGTAAGCGTCGACGTATAAAAACGCAAGCGCCGCCCGATTTCACGCCGAATAATTTCCGGATAAAAACGTTATCCGCGAATTCGCGCGACGGCAATCGGCGAAGGATTATCGAATTTATCTCGTTAAGCTCGCCCTCAATGGCTACTTGGGTACATGCCCGAATAGGCCACGTGACGGCCGTCACCGGTGACGATACGTTCGGGACGGAAATTTCAACGACGATTCGTAAACTCCCACCCCATACAGGTTCACAGTCCGCGGACCGTAAACGTGACCGCCGAGCTCGGGGACGCCAGTCGGCCGCTCGTCGCGGACGATTCGGGACGGACATTTTCGTCGTTCGATTCGCCCGTTCGGTTTTACGCCGAACATCCGTTTAATTTCCACGCGCTTACGTTTTACCGAATGTACGGTCTACGGACGTATTTACGTCAGGCGTCGTAACGTTTTTCTTGTTCCATCCGAACGTAATTTTTCGCCGAGTAAAATCGTTTTTTTCCGAGTCTTGTTCGGCCGAACAACAAAACCCCGTACGAATTCCTACGGTCGTAATTGCGCCCCGAAACGGCGAAATTCCAGCTACGGCTGGTAAATAATTCGAGTTTTCCCGCGACCCGTTTTGCGTACGCAATGTCGAACCGAACCGGCCTGGCAATGGCGGTGACGAAAACGATTGCGCGTGGATGGCCCACGTGCGTGGTTTACCGACCACGGACGCCGCGGTCGCGACGGTATTTTGCGATCGTCCGGGTTGCGCCTTTGCCAAAACGTTTAATTAAATTCGTGTAAGCCTCCCCGCCGCGGCTTTTTATTATTAACTTAAGCGAAAATCGATTATTCGCCGGGTGCTTGTTGGGTTGGTATTCCGTCGATAATTGGAACGTACGGGAAAATAAAACGAAACGATCGAAAAACCGTCTCGCCAAACGACACAATAAACACCCGTTATAACCGACCGACGTTCTCGTCCAAAACACACGCGCCGTGCGAATAATAAATAAACACGCGGGGCGAAATTCGTTCCCAGTTCCGGACGAACAAATCGAATTGTAAGCCAGATTATTTATTGGAGCCGCGGCGGGTCAGCTCCGCTAGCCGGAGACCGGGCTAGACGACGCCGTTTGAGCGAAATACGGGGGCGCCCGGAAATCGTACCGTACGCGCGTGTCCGTCGGTGATATTCGGCGAATTCGCCCGAAGGTATTCGAAAACGCCGAATACTACGGGACGGTCGATTGGCGGCGTTTTTATTGTGTTCGACGAAAATACCGTAAATTATTCGCGATAATAACGCGCGGGCGCTTCGAAAAACGCCGAAACCGTAGGGCGCGACGACCACGGGCGTCGCATTGTCCGCCGCGCGTTATTGTTACGATATTCGAATTATGCGTGTGTGTTTCGCAGGTAACGCGTTGGTGATAGCGGCGATTTTGCTGGAGAGGAATTTACAAAACGTGGCCAACTATCTCATTGTCTCGCTGGCGGTCGCCGATTTAATGGTGGCGTGTTTGGTGATGCCCCTAGGTGCCGTTTACGAGGTACGTAGCGCGAGGCTATTACCGTTTTTAACGAGTTTCGTTATCGTTATTATTATTATTATGGGTATTGTAATTACGCGGCGAAACGTCAAGTGCCGATATTGACTATTTTAATTTTCGATTGGGTGCCGTTGACCGGGCGCGCTCGTTCTCGGCGATGTCGCGGACAAAGAACGTTTCGAAAATCGCGCCACGGACGGGCGGGGACACGCGCGGTTCGAAAGAAATGACGCCGTAATCGTAAACGTGTCGGAACGATCGCGAACGACAATACCGTAAAACGTTCGGTATCCGGTAAGCCGATCGTTTCGAATTTCCGCGCGCGCTTTCCAACGACGGATATCGCCTTCTCGCGAACGATTCGGAAAACTTGTCCCCCGGAGCCGAATAATTCCCCTAGAGTTTATATAACTACGGGCACGTATGCGGATCCCAACGATGGCGAGCAAAAAAGTAACCGTTTCGTTCCGGTTGCGTGAACAACGTCGTACGCTGTCCAAATAATCGATTAGCTCGTCGGTGTTATCTCGTTATCAAAACAACGGTTTTTTATCCGGACCGGATATTAATAACCGAATAATAGTACTCGTAGGTGTTTGACGCGTGACAACGACGCGAAACTTAGTGCCGATTTATTGTCGTTTTACCCGAAAAAGTGTTTTCGTTATCGCGCGTATAGTTGTACGTTTTATGCGCAAGTCGATACGCGACGATATATATATATATAATTAACGGTACGAGTAAATAGCCTCGATATATATCCGTCGTACACTAGACACGCTCGAAACGTATCCGAATAACAAACGTAACGAACTATTATATCGCTACGTTACGTTAATATTCCGATTTTCTTTTTCGTAAAGATGTCTTCGGAATATTTTCGAAAAAATATTTACCTAAAGAATTGCGTGAACAATACGGGCCGACACTTGGGGAATTCGCGTTACGACGGATGTTCGGAATTATAACTGAAATATGGCGACTGAAACGAACCGATAGACAACCCGACGATGTAGTTTCTCGTTGGAAACGTTAGATTTCGGAAAGAAACCTCCAGCCGAACGATCGAATAATCACGAAAGTCAAATTAGTTCGTTACGGTCGAAACGCGATTCGGTTTGCCGTCGAATTGATACCGTTGGCGCGTACCGTTGGATTCGGTCCGAATAGTTAAACGTAAAATTGACGGAACGACGCGCGCGTTATTCGGGCGAACGTCGGACGTTCGACACATTCGGTCGGTTCGCCGCGGAGAAAAAACAAAAACGGCACCGACCGATCACCGAACCGTGTGTGGGACGTTCAGAACGAGTTTAACCGAACGGTTCTCTGGCAACCGAAACGATCCGATACGTATTACAATATGTTCGACGTCGACCAAAAGCCGACCGTGTCGATGCCGTAGTTGTTACATTTCGTATTTGGCGGATATACACACGCGTGTATTGTATACGTAAGTCGTATTCGAAAATAGCGTGGCGAAGACGAATAATAATAATAATACGAACTCCGGGGGGTACCGGCGCTCCAATTCACTCCTGCCCATTGTCGGTACCCCACCCACACACACACACACACACGCAACAACAACGTATGCCATCGATGAAACCCCTCATTCCCGATCACTTTTAAGCGTTCTCGTGTATATTCGTGATGTGGGTGGGAGGGAGGGGGAACGCAAATTTCCCAAATTCTCTCGACGAACGTCGCGCGCACGCGTACGACGATTATCCGCCCGGCCCGGCCGGGCGCGCGTGTATTACGTATTCGTGTCGAGTACAGGCCGGCGAAACTATATAAAGTTTCGCCGGCCCGGATGGGAAGGGGCACAAAAGCGGCGGCGCGTGGAAACGTAGAACGGCGTGCGGTCGTGTACGCGCGATAAATTTTCGTCAAAGTTGCGCGCGAAAAAAATTAACGGCGCGTGTCGTTACCCGTAACGAAAGGGTTTTGCCCGCGTAAATAACACCGGCGTTGGTTGATAGCCCCCCCCTCCGGTTAAACTTTTTCGCCTCTTCGAATATTATTTAGACGTTTATTCGAAAAAGTTTCTCTGCCCGAAATTCGACGGAGCTTTTATTTATACATTTCCCTCTTCCGTACGCGTATGTTACGATTTTCGCGTGTACGTATAGTGTACAGTAACGTTCGCGGCAAAATAGCGTTTTACGATATATATATATATATACCACGTCGGTGATTAACGAACGGAATAATAGTTACGCGACGACGCGTGGTTGACTACGCGAGCGTTTTAATTAACGCGTCGCGGCTAAAACGAAAATCGGACCATTCGAATCGCCATACGTATACGCGCGATATTATCGTAAAGGCGGTAGGCGCTAACGCGGAATTTAGCCAACGAACGAACGAAAACACGTGTAAAACAATAATCGCGTTTAAAAACGGACGTTCGTTCGTGTCGCCTGGCGGTAATGTTTATTTGTACGTTACTGACGGTGTTACTATTACGCCGTTCGTCGCGTTTAATAGACCTCGAACAGTAATAATTATGATCGCCCTATAGTACAGATATAAATCACGCGTTAATTAAAATCGAAGCGTTCGGGCGTTTAATCGTCCACTTATCGTGCCGGGCGGTTGTGGTATGGTGGGCGTGTGCTGAGGGACGAAGGGACGGTGGCCGACGAACGAAAACTTTTCGCGCGTTATTATTTTTTTCGTAAATAATATTTCCCGTTTCGGAAAGTTATTATTAATTTTCCGTCCCCGAGAATGGAAATTACCGCGCGGAAACTTACCTGGCCAACGGTTTACGACTGCACTCGTTCGATGTAAACTTTCCGCGAGCAAATTGTGATTAACGTGTACATCTTTTGCCGAAACCGAACAAAAAAAAAAACAAACAAACATTACGGGGGAGAAACACTCCGCCCCGAACACGCCGGCGGCGCTACCGTAATATCTAACAAACCGTCGTTAGAGACGCAATTTCGAAAAAGAATCGGCCGGCAAAACGGAAATTTATTACCGTTTATCGTTTCCGGTCGTTTTCTCCGGTTACCGACGTCGTGTCCTCGATATTTTTAGCGCGTGACCGTCGCTAATTGCGCGAACTTCTAGTTGTTATGGAAGTTTTCCGGCCACGTGCAATATATATATATATATATGTCACACGATACCCACAATACGCCGGAAATAATCGAAAATATCGCTGTGCTCGATCCGGACACCGCCCATCAATATAACGTAAATTTCCGACGCGAACTTTCCGACGGCCCGGCGCGCGCTATTTATATTTAGCCCCGCGTCGCGGATATTTCGCGGAATTAAAGTTGACCCGTGCCGGAAGAACGAAACGCCAAAGGTTCATTAGAGATTCTCGCTTCGACGACATAAAAAAAAACCGCCACCGCCCGAGGTGCGTAACGATAATAAACGTCCAAAGGAACGAGGTTGATTTTCGCTCAATACGTTATACGTATAAAAGATTAAAAAAAAAAAATGAAAAAAACCGAATAGTATTTCGGCGAAAGACGGTATATACATATATATACGTGTATATATATGTATACGTGTCCTTGCGCCGAATTCGCAGGCGAGCGGAAGTTCTCGACTTGAAAAACACGCGATCGTTCGTTCTCGATAACAATTTCCATTAGTATTGTGTACTGTTAACATATAAATTGTCCGAATACCGAGAAACGTTTACATTTTCACATATCGTTCGAGTACAACGAAATTGCCGGGTAATTTAAAAGGCGATCCGTGTACGGCGTTTTAATTGGGGCGCGTAATTTCCCCTCGAAACCGTTCGAGAAAATCGAAAACAGAGTTAGTAGGCCGCGAAGAGTTAATTAAAAACGATATCGAACGTAGGCGCCACGTTATTCGTCAGTTTCGCGTACATTAACGAGTGTACAGGATGGTTTGCGTCGTATTTATCAGTTCCGAATCACAATCAACGAGGAGGATAAGGTTCCATCGCTCGTTCCTCCCCCCCCCCTGATAAAAATATTAAAACCGATTAGGTTTCGGGATGGATTAAATATAAAATTTGAATTTACCTAACCGAAACGTTCGGTTCCCGTCGTCGTTACGCGTTGTCGTTCGTGTGTCGTCCGAGGAAAAAACCGAAACTCGTTCCGACCCGAACGGTATAACGGTTACCGGCGTCGAGTTCGCCGGACGTAGTAATTTCCCGCGTGTTTTCGCGTAATTAAACTCGACGGAATATTCGCGCGTATAATTGCCAGACGCGTACGTTCCGCACTGGATCCGTCGTTGTAGTTTGATCCTCCCCATTACCGGCCGAGGTTCCGAGTGCGCGCTCACGTCGCGTCGCATAACTCCATACATAATGTACGCCGTAATACGAACTTCAAAGTCGGGAATCGGTACTGCGCGGTAGTTGGCGTACTCGGAGGGCATTAATAAACGTACCGGGCGTAATAAAATACTGCGGGGCGCGTGGCGTCCCCTTTGATTCCACAGCGCGCGTACGTGGACGACGCGCCTCGCTGTTTTTTACGCGCGTACCGCGATCGATAAAACGGCGGTACGGGCCTGTTAAATACCGCGAGATTACGGGAACGTCGGCGGCCACCGAGTGCCCCGACAGTGTGAACGTGTTCGGTTAGGTCACGGGCCCGTCCGCGACGTCTCGAACACACGGCCGCGCGATAAACTTGGTAGTAAAATCTTCCGGGCTGACAACGGTTATGATTAATCGCCCGTCCCGCTCCCCCACGCACTCCCCCCCCCATTCGGAAATTGCCAGATGATTAAGTGATATCCCGAAATTTATTTGTACCCGGTACGTTTCGTTTCAAAAATTAAACGTAAGTATTAGCTTGGGTATGTATAATAAGTTCAACCATTCGATCATCAATTTCGTCGGGGGTAATATTTTTCGCGCGCGATTACACTCCGCGATGGTAATTATTTACACACGCGCAACGTACGAAGGCTACGTCGAAAAAATCAAACGGCAAACGCGTAATATTATAACGATATTCTTTATCGATCACCTGCGTAATATATATTAGCTCCTATCAGTGGCGTACTTTGCGACGTCGCGCTCCGAGTTCTCCGGAGGAGCGTCGTATGACGATCCAACATGGGTGTGAAGGTCGTCAACCCGTGGCCAACATCAATGGATCGGAGCCGGCTGGATTTTTTTATTATTATTATGAAAGAAAAAGTAAGAGACGATAAAAATTATAAATTGAATACGTATATATGTATCTTTAGACGTCATTAAGGTTGTACCGGCATTAATAAAATGGAAAAGAGAGAAAAATTGAACATATTAACGAAATTATATGAAACGGATATATTACCCTATTCACCGCAGCCCGCCGACAGCGGTCCCCGACCCGGGGAACAATAGGCAAGGACATTACTCCATACCTACCGGTGGGAATTTATATAAAAAAAAAACCGTTAAAAACGAAAAAATTGGATATAATATAAAGTTAAACTATTACGAAAAACTGCTTCCTTGTCCGTGGCTGCCAAAAGAGTGACAAGATCCGTGTCGAGTAGATCGGTGCGACTACAGACCTTATCGCTAAATAACCATAATCTCGGGTCAATGAACGGAGTCACGGGTGAAATTGAAAAGTTACAACTTAGACCTGAATTTCCGTACCACGGGGGGGGGGTAAATTTTTAAATAAATAAATCGGACGGCCCTAACGAAACACGTTATAAACTTTAATAAAATATTCATTTTTAACGAACGCGTTACATTTTAACGCGTATTGAAGTTTAAATACATTTTAGTTTTTCGTTATTATTGACTAAAAAATATACGTCTCGTAAAAAATTAATTTTTCCCAAAAGTTTTCGGGGGCAGAGTTATCCCCTGCCCCATTAGTACGCTACTGGCCCCTATAGATATATATATATATATATATATACTTTCGAAACGCGCTCTCGTTGTAATTCTCGCGCGCAACGGACATGATAATGGACAGTCGGCGACGCGGAGCGCAAATTGTTCGCAAAAAATTCGTTTCGGATTTTCGACGATACGCACTTTTTCCAGTTCGCCGTTAGTATATTTCGGCTCCGGGCTACGCGATTCCTTCTATTTTCGCAATAAACGGTACGACGGAAAACACCGTTGGCCGAACCGAAAATACGTCGTAAAAAACTACGCCCCATAAAACGAAACGATCGGGGCGAAAAACCGCGTGGCCGCTTACGCATATTTTTAGAGAGAAAACATTTTACGCCTACGCTTCCAATCGTTCTTAGCGCGCCGCCGTCTTATTACGCCTCGTCCATCCATGTACTGGACATATTTGCACGGGCAGACGACACCCGTGGTCGAGAATTTCTAGCTAGGAGGCGCACCTGTAACAACGGCGACGACGTTAACGGCAAATACGGAACGCCGGCCGACCGGGCATCGGTTTGTGTTTGCGTGCGTAAAACTCGGCCGTTTAACGGTACGACAAACGAAACATTGGATCGATCGACGAATCGATTTCGTCGGAATTTAACGCGTTTACCCGATTTCGGCAACTAAAAATCGCCGTTTCGTCGTCCGCTGTTCGATAACCCCTCCGTCTTTATTCGGCGCCGAATACGCGCGCTCGCGAATTATTTGTTTAACCGATGGCGTCGGCCGACGGATTTTCGACGAATATTCCGATAAATTCGTTCGTCGAACGTGACGAATTCGACGGAATCGCGGACGAAAAACGTCGAAAACAATAACTACGCCCGTCGCCTCGGCGCGCGGTTAGTGCTAACGAGACCACCACCACCACCACCACCTGACGGACCGAATTTCGTATCGAGTACAATCGGACGACGCGACGCGGTTTATACAAAAAAAAAAAAAAAAGGAAGCTATTTCGACGGGCGCGCGTCTCCAATCACGATCGCGGCCCGTTTACGGGAAGCCGCGGGGTATCTCGTTATCCCGAATGAAAAACGGAACGAGCGCGTGCGTTCACGGGCACTGGCGCGCGGTCGCCGGCGCCGGCTTACGACTGTTTTAAAATCCATCTCCGTAATGAAACGCCGAAGAATACGTAATACACGCACGCACACGCGTTATCGCGCTATAATAATATATATAACACGAGCACTGTACGCCGAATCGGCCGACACCTGAAATAGCGTACGCCATCCGTCGGCCTTATTTTTATTATCGCACTTATAAATATCTCGTCCGGCGGCGACGAAATACTACGCGGGTATAACTTTTTACGCGCCGACAGACCCGCGTTTTATATCGCGTACGGTTTTTCCACTGTTTTTCCTACGCCCGCATATCATACACGTCCGTATAACGTCGTTTCGGGCATTTTCGTATTTCCTATTATTATATAATTAACGCGTCGTGTGGCGATGAACGCGGGGTACGGAGTACGGGCGTAATTCGTATTTCCGGAGTGTTGCCCCCCGTCAGGGCCCGAACGCGACGTAGATCCTTCCTCGTGATAATAATAAAACGAAAAATGTGTACGTTTCGCGTATTTATATAAATACGCGCGTCGCACAAACGCGTCCCGAGTCACGAGGGAATACGGTTTGTTGTTGAATCGTTATTATATTATATATACACGCACGCCATAAATAGAATTTGTCCTTGACGTTTATTATTGAACCGTCTAAGATGAATTAGTTCGTGATATTAAATTGAGATATATATATCGTATATATGTACATGGAATGAGAGAGAGAGAGAAAACATTTGTCGAATGATATTTGGAATTATTTAGTTCGGAAATAGTAAGTGTGCTTCTCGACGTATATATTTTATTAATACGAACACAGGCTTATAAAATACCGTCGGCCTCTGTACGTGTAACGAGCGTAACCCTCCGTTAAACCGTTCGTACAAATTCACGTTGAATCGATTTCGAAATGCTCGGGAGACAATTCTTGTAACGATAATAACGCGAATTTTCGTTGCCACAAACGACGCGTTCCGCAAAAATTCGCTCATTGATTCTCCTTGGTGTCCGTGCCCGTACGCGTTTTCTCAATATTCCGACGATTCGTCGTCGTCGTGTTCCTCGATTTTTAATCGGTCCCGGATACGGTAAACATTTAAGTTTTTCCATTTACGAACGGTTCGTAAAATCCGAAACGAGCGATATTTTATACGAAAATGTGTAACGAACATCTCGTAGGTCCCGTTTGATTAATGTAAATTCGGACGTCCGTAGCGTAACCGTAAATACTATTCGCGCGCTTACCGGAATCTAAGCTAACTTTCGTTTACACTCGAAATTATTACGCAGACCGTACGCGATTTTATTATTGCTCTTATTTTTATACGTTTCGTTCGCAAAATTAAATTACGCGCGTTGTTTCACCCCCTCCCTCTCGAATTCGTTACGTTAAACTTCGGCGTATACAATATGTACTTAACCGCCGAAGTTTTGAACAAGGAATAAAGTAAACCATAGGACGTAAGTTGCGTAAGTAGTTTGTTCGTTTCCTGTGTCGCAAACGGGATTAATAACAGTCGGTAATTAAATTAATAAGCGAACGCGAATAAGTGAATAATTAATAAAGTCGTAAGTCGGGACGAGTGGCGGCGGCGGCGGCTGCTGAGTGTTGTAGGGAAAACGGAAAAAGTAAACTATTTACGGTTAGGTTCGACTCGGCGTGACCGAATTCGCCACGGTGTATGGGGAAGAAATTAGCGAGCCGGTGGAACGGTCGCCACGAGTCTCCTTAAAACTTAATAGGAGTAGACCAAAGTTACCGTATAATAATAATAATAATAATAATAATAATAATAATAATAATATTATTAAATCGTTAAAACCCCACTCAGTATTTGTACGTCATATACTGTCGTCGACATCTCTTTATTTTACGTAGCTAATCGAATATTAACGGTAATTTTTCAGATAGCTAAAAAACACTTTAAGAGGTAATCTAATAACGTATCGTAAATTATTTAAAACGATTTCGTTCGGAAAATACGTTCGCCGGAAGCGTACGTCGTGAATACGAAAACCGACTTGATATGCCCGTAGTTTAACGTCGCGTTTACCTAAATAATCGTAAATTGGGTACATAAGCGCGCCGAATTTCTCACCGAAATTTCGTAACCGTGTCGAACGTTCGTTTAAAACCGTTCGCGATGGGAAACCAAAAAATAAAGCCCGAAGTTCTTGGACGTAAATCTCGTTTTCGAGCGTTACGATTTCGAGCAAACGCCTGTATATACGCGTAACCGTTCGTTTCGTTCGTGTCCGTCCGCGTTTGTACGTATTTCGGCGAACGCCAGGCGCCCGGATGAAGTATTGGCGAATCGGACACCGTCGTCTACGAGCCCGAATGATCGAAACTCGGCGAACGATTTCGCGCGGCAACATTTCGTCAACGGGTCGTCGTCGTTCTAACCTAACCGAAACGGACATTTTAAACGCCTTTCGAGTGATGGTCGCGTCCCGGCGACCGAATCTCGGTCAACGTCGCGTGATCTTCCGTAATAATAACCGTAACGCGTTACGCGGGTCGTTTCGGTGGATGAAAATTCCTCGGCCCTTCGTTGACGGGGGTCTTTTTCTTTTTTTACGAATACTATAAAGTAACGTGCAAAACGTCTCGACGGGATAATCCCTATGATTCGCGATAAAATGAAAAATCCTAACGCGTATATTTCCGATATTTAAAACGGCGTATCGAACATCTAACGAGATGCATAAAGTCACCGCGACCGTATTCGACAATTTTATCGTTACGATTTTTCGTAAATACCGTATAATCACCGGGCTAGAAAATTGTCCATCGATCAGAATTTCCACTGCGCGGGCGTTGTCGTCTATAATAATTAATAACGCTATTATCATAAACAACTTAATGTTAATTTCGTAAACCGGATAATTTCACACGCTATTAATTCTCCATAATATATACGCGCGCACGCGCACGCGCGTTTACTTATACACACACACACACATAAAATTCGACGCAAATTATAAAATGTTTACGATTCGTCCGAAATCGTTTACGGCGATTAAAAGTAAACTATCGAATAAAACTAAAACGGTTTGTTTACGAGCGAACGCGTTAAGATATTTTCGATCGGAAATTATTATTAATAACTAATTTATTTTTAAGCGAAACGCGAGCGCACAAATAAACTGTTACGAAGACAATTTATTCCGTACGAGAATAACGACGCCGGCCTCGTAATACTGAGCCCTAGCTTAGCATTTCGAATCGAGAAAAGTTAAAAACGTTTTCGACGATTTTTCGAATAATATTCGTTTGTTTCCATATACACGCACGAATCGTTTTCGTTTCTCATAATAATTTATATAATAATTTTGAAACACGTTTCACGTTTTAATACGATAATTACAATCTAAAATACCTATCTTTTGTTAGAAATTATAGAATTTCTTATTTATTTATTTTCGTCGGTATTTTATTACGTTTAATAAACGTAAAAGCCATTGTCCCTCAGATGATTAGCCGGGCTCTTATTCGAAACGATTATTCCGGTATCGTTATTAATTTTAAAGTATAATTACGCGGTAATTATTCATTGGAGTTTAACTCGGGCTATATTTTTATTTACTCCGCCGCGAGTCGTAGCGTAATCCGAGAATGGTTTTCGTCGGAATTCTTAAAATATACAACTTTTCTCTGAAGCGTCTTAAATAACGTCAGAGTGTAGTGTGCGTTTAAAAAAGGCTACTCGCGTTAATTTTCAAAAAGAATTATAGAGTCGGTCGTCAAAAATGATATACACTATGTCGTCGCCGTTGGATACGCCCAGGGAGTTGTTATTATTCTCGGCGCTATTTTTATTATTGTCGTTATCGTTATCAACGTACCGAACGTGCTCGAACATTGGAACTGAAACGCGCAAACGGCCGCGTAAACGTTATTTATTATTGTATTTACGAAACCACGACGGGCGTGCGTTCTCCTTTAAAATACGACGAAACTATTGATTTCTACGGGCGTAAATTCGCGTTTATAACCGAACTATTTTAAATACGGTCACGACGCGATAATAATAATTGGACGACGTTTAGTTCGTTACGAGATCCGATCGATTAAAAAATACGTTCGTATCGGAACAATCGGACTGGAATTACGAATAACGGAGGTATTTCCTATGGCGATTACGAGTAACGAGCGAATTTGTAAATTCGGTACGAAAAACCGTTTATTACGCAATATCGTCGGGGATACGTCTCGAGTGTATGGCCTACCGTACGATAAGTGGCGGGATTGGAGGCAACCGAACGGTATTTACGAAATATTAATACCATGTATACGGTTTAACGGAACGGTATTCGAGCGCGATTGCGGCCGGACCCCAAATAGCCGTGAAAAAAGCGAGGAAGGAGAAGATTCGAGCGCGATTTTCAATTCATCCTCGTTCGCCATTGTTTTTTTTTTCGTATAACGTTTCCCGCTAAATCGAAATTTCACAAAAGTCGACCCCGGTATATTTAATTCGCCGTCGGGTCGAAGTATTCGAAATACGAAACGCGAATAGAGGTAGATAGGATTTTCGCTAAAATGTAATCGCCACTTGTGTAACCGACAATCGCCAATTGTTCGTTAACTCCCGTGTTCCGATCGTACGCGTATGGTCCGGATAATGTGCTCCCTGGGGAGAGGGGGCGGCGAAGGAACGAACAGTGCAGATATATTGGCATTTTTTTTTCTTCGTATCAATCGCGCGTGTTAGAGTTTTAAATTACTAGCGAATAAAACACGGCGGGTAAAATTGTTCAGGATTGCCGCGGACGGTTTTCGGGTGTTTCGGAGCGATACGTTTCGCGTCCGGCGTGTTCAAGAATCCGGAAAGCGGCGAGTTTTTCACTCGATTGAAATGCCGCGACGATAACGCGAGATAAATTTCCGAAAATTTTTGGAAAAAATTAATTTTTTTCGAGACGTATATTTTTACTCGATAATAACGAAAAAGTAAAATATTTTTAAATATTCAATACACGTTATAACGTAACGTGTTCGTTAAAAATTCTATTAAAAATATAACGTGTCTTGTTTCGGATTTATTTATTTAAAAATTAACCCCCCCCCCAAAATTCAGTTCTAAGTACGCCACTGCCGCGTTAGTCGCCTTACGTGCACAACGCCGTAACCGCGCGGGATCGTGCGACGCGTTATTATTATGATTATTGTACGTCACGTGCAGCCTCGAAACGTTAAAAACAAAAAACAAACGCTACGACGTGACTTCGAAGCGACTAAAAAAAAAAACGGAGATCTCTGCCTCCCCCTCCCCTCATCCGTCGACTCACCCACCCAGCCGCGGAATAAATTCCGTCGTAAATCACAAGGCCGCGAAATAATAACGATAATGAATATTTCACGATTTTGTATTGTTCGCGGTTTCGGAGCCGTACGGGCCGCGTCCGCTCCGCCGCTCGATGTGATCGCGACGCGGACGGGCCTCCCGGCACGGGACAGGGGACGAACGACATTCCAAATGCGGCCGCCGAGCCGCGCACCGCGGTCCGACGATTCCGGAACCGGAAGCTTTTGACGGAATTACAGCGTTCGTATCAGCGAACACATTCGTCCGTTTGTGCAGCCGACCACCGAGAGTCATTGTAGTCGTCGGCCTCCGCGTACGCGCCGCGAACAACAATAATAACGAAAACAACAACCAACGATGTCGGTAAAATCGTTTTGGCGACATTTTCGTCTCTCTGGACGGCCTCCGAAGTGATAAAATATTAGAACAAAATATAGAAATTCCGTTCTCGGGGAATTTCACATTTTCCCTATTTCGGTTCACTAACTACGCTGTTTGTTCATCGACACGGGGGACAATAATACGTGCACGTTTTTTCCCTCGTAACGTACGGTCGACACCGGCGCAGTTTATTGAAGACGTCGTCGTCGTTTACCGAACGAACGGTTTTCCGTTCAAAAAACGCCTCCGACGTTTCCTTATGGACGTACGTGCCGCTCGTTTCTGTAATCGTCCGGACATCGAGTACAGCGAACGCGGTTGGTGAGCGAAAAATGCGTACCGGATACGAACGTTCTACGACATATCGCGAAAATCGATTACTTTCGTTTAGGTCGCGCGTCCGACGCGCCCGTGTACCCACCAGTGATTAGCGGCTGGTACCCGCAAAATGTTTCGTACTTACCGTCCGTCGGCCGGCCGAAGATTTGTAGGTACGGTGTGTGTTGTGGTCCCTATCACGCGGTCCACGGGACGTATAAATCATCGTTCGAAATTGCGCCGTCGGCCCGGAAATATACCGTTCACCGTCCGACCGTCGTACTCCGTCCATCGCCGTTTTCCGTGTTGCTCGTGTGGTCCCGCTACGCGTTCCGCGTTATAAAGCGACGCGCTTAAGCGTCACGATCGACGAGCCGCGTTCGCCGTCGGTTAGATTAGGACGGGTTAGTAGGGGCGGGTCGTTGACGATTTTCCCGGGCCGCTTGAGATGGACGGTGAGCGCGCGAGACGTCTGTGTCGGACTGAAAAACCGACCGAAAATATTCTATTAGATTTCACGATACGTAAATCGGGACAGTTGTATCGTTACGCGGAATGTAAAAACGACATTTCCGGCTGGTTGGTACGGATCGTATTATTTCGTAAGATCGAAGTTTACCTGAAAAGACTAACGTGTCGACTAGAAGGTCGCGATTTTTACCCGCTGTATTTATATTTCGCCGTAATAAGACGTATTCTATTTACGGATTCTTACTCCCCTTCGTGATACTGTTCGTGAAATCGGACGAACGGCGGAATATTTCTAACGACTTTTTCGCGAATGGTGTCGCGGCTTCATTTACGCCAAAGTACCGAAATACGAACGTCATAATGTACGTTTTTTGTAAAAGAAAACAAAATTATTCCGAAATTCCGAACGTCGTAACGCCGCCCGTTTCGTTCCGTTAACTCAGCCATTGAACTAATAACATCGGGCGAACCGTTGGACGACGAAACTGCTTGAGCTCGTTTTTCGATCGAATAATAATTAACACGTACTTTATATATATTTGAAAAACGTTCCGGCGAAATTCGAATTAAAATCAAATTTATTATGTCGGACGTTCCCTCTAATATACCGTTCGCCTAATATTGAGCGCGGATTTTCTACGCGCGCGCGCTTAATTAGGGCATAAATAACGGGACGAAAGTTTAAAATTTAATATTATCCGAGCGAAATGTACCTTCTCCCGTGGATTACGCGCAACCAAATTACCGAGAATACAATTAATAAACCGATATAAATTTTTCGAGTTTACCTCGAAGCTCGAATAAGAAATAATTAATCGAGATTCGCTTTCGCCAAAAAAAAAAAAAAAAATAAAGCCGTTAAAATTATATACCTAGTTCACGATAGGATTTGCGAGACGGCATTCGGCCGAAACAAAGTACGTAATTTGGATTATTACCCTCCGGATTTCGCTAACAAAGTTTCGCCCGTTCCGCCGGGACGAACAAATTGGAATTGGATCGACTACGGGAAACCGGATAATAAAACGAGACAAACGAAACCGGCGTACACAGTGAAACGCCGTGTTCGTTTCCGAAATCGGTTGGTCGACGTTTAATCGTAAAGTTAATCGATATATATCGTCGCGTACACGTAAGCGTGAAGCGTACTAAAAATGATCGCAACGTTTCGATAAAATCGCGGCGCGTATTCGTCGTTCGGCCGAACGAGTTACGGCTTTCGTTACGTTCAACGGTAAAACCGAAAAGCGAATATACCGAAGCGGACGCCGAATAACGCGTTGGTCTCGACGGAGCGGGTCGTCGTTTTGGGCGCCGGCAACGGAATAGTCGACGTACGCGCTTGTTGACGTATCCGGTCGGTACGCGCGAGTTTTCTTTTTGGTGGCGAATTCGACTCGATTGAAATTGATTTGACGAACGGTCGCTGAAAATTCCCGAACCGCGATCGTGTTATCGATCGGTTCGATTGTATCCGGCGAAATTTCCAAAAACGGCAAAAATTCAAATCCGGCTAAAGACGGCGTTTTGTCCGTCACGGCGCTGTTGGACACTCAATCCAACGTCCGCGTAATGGATTAGTTATTTTTTGCGAACGTAACGGAGGACATTTTGTTTTCCTAAACGCGGCGATAAATCCGAACGAACGTAAATACACACACACACATATATATGTTTATTTATAAATTAGGTTGTGCCGGAACTATGTGAATCCAAAACGATCAAACCGTAACGTCAGTGGCGTACTAACGGAGGTTTAGGGATAAACCTCCTCGAAAATGTTTAGGAAAAATTAATTTCTTACGAGACGTATATTTTTAGTTAATAATAACGAAAAACGAAAAATATTTTGAAATTTCGATACACGTTACAATGTAACGTGTTCGTTAAAGATGAATATTCTATTAAAGTTTATAACGTGTCTTGTTAGGGTCATCCGATTTATTTATTTAAAAATTAACTCCTCTCCGAAATCTAAGTACGCCATGGCGTAGCGTATACGACGAGATACGATCGAATAACGTGACGTTTCGAACGGAAAGTCGTCGTTCGTTCGGACTTGATTCGTGGACCACTGTAGCGTTTTTCATCGTTCGAACGGCGAGTTCCATCGTCGTCGTCGTATTCTTCTTAATATTATTATTATCGTTGTCTTGCGTGGAAGTGTTAACGTTCACACGTACGGCGCGTAATTTCTTAAATATTCGCGAACGGGCGGCACGAGCCTTCGTATTATAAATTATTTTCGTCGCGTCGCGCGCGCGTTCGCGATAAAGTTGTTCGGCGACCGGTCGAATTAACGCGCGCTCGAAACCGCCGCTTGAACCTAATATTCCGGAGGCGTTTGTAATTTATTTATCGCGAATAGTTTACGTGTCGTACGTACGGGGGCGGGGTCGTCTACGCGCGCCACGCGTAAATGTTTAACGCGTACATGTGTACTCACACTTGGGCGGCGCGTCATTTAATTATCGCGATTTGCATACGTAACGTCTGAACGAGTCGCGGTGCCGACGACGTCCCGATGTTTTGACGACGGCGACGGACCGCGGAGTTGTGTTACGAACGACGGTTGCGGTGGCGCGGGTCGATGGAAACCGCGCGAAACAAATTAATTCGAGCTCGTCGAACGCTTACGAACGTAACGTACGATCCGCACGGGGGGGCGTTCGGCCGCAATCCGCCACCGGTTTCGTACGAACGACGGACCGTTACTTTTTCCCGTTTTTCATCTCCGTCCGTGCACGTTGTCGCCCGCTAATTCACCGCGTCCAGACACTCGCCGAACGATAATCGTTCGGTGCCGACGTTTTTCCGAAGAATTCGTAAAAAATACCGCGGCGCGTCCGTTTGCCCCTTCGCCGTCGACGTTCGGAACGTACGCAAGGCTGTGTTTCCGTAAACGTCGCGCGACAAAAGCGGCAATTTTACGTCGGCAAATTGTTAGTGGGCCGTTCTCACTGTACTGACGCGCAATTTCCCCCCCTCACCACCACCGCCATGTCGAAAACGTGTACGGAATGTAAAACGTTCCCGTTGTCGTAATAAGTGTCGACAATGGAAATGACGTAGGCCGGTGGCGCGAATTTCGGGCGTTTAGGACGAGAACGATTATTCGAAAAGCGTACGATGGCCCGTTCAGACACTCGGCTCGGACACGGCGGAATTCGTTAATATCGTCGGGCGAACGGTTTTTTTTTTGTTTTGTTCACGGTTTACGTATAAAAACGCGCGATCCTAAATTCGTCGTACGATCGATTTATCGGTACAATTCTTATCGGGTTTATTCTTTTTTTCGCCATGGCCGTCCACGGTATATTATTATTATTATTACTAACATTGTCTACGCGCGAGGCACCGGCGTCTGAAATCGTCCCACGTTCTCGACGCCACCGCGGGCCATTCGTTACGAGATCCGGTGTGGCCGTGTTTACGTACGAATCCGATCCGGTCGACACGACGCGCAACTTAAAAAAGCGGCCGCGAACCCAAATTCGCGTTCGACGTGCGTACGGCATCGCGTACGTGTCGCGCTCCGAACATCGTCATTATCGTCGCGAACGGCAAATTCGAATTTACGGTATACCGTACGATACTACACGAGTACGCAATAAACGTAAACGAAAACGAGCACGAACGGTACGTGGCGTTTGTCGCCGCGCAAATTTTCATTAGAAATCTAACCCAACGTTTCGCGCGTTCGGTGAAACTAATCGACAACGTTTCACAAACGTATCGTTCGTCGATACTTCCGATGTATCCGCGCTATTTCGTCTTCGGTGCACCGTAATTATCGTCATACGCCGAGGCACTAAACGCGGACGTTGTTCATTGAATTCCGGTCTAGAATTCGAACCAATCGTACCGATAGTGTCGTTTTACGTTTTTACAATAAACTATTTCATTCGACGTAGATATTTATGTTATCGCGCGTAACATACGGCTTTGCGATTCCGCTTGCCGGAAAAAAAAACGGCTTACGCGGATTTTCGGACGAAATATATACAAATATAGAAATACCACAACGCGAGTGCAACGCGTACGAGCCAACAACGCCGAATTCGATTAGGAATTGCCGAGCGCGCGCGATTGGACGTGATTGGAGGCGTGTGAATAAATATTGCGGCGATACATTTGCGCGTTTTAAATCTCCGATTCGGGTAACTTGGGTTTTTATCGAAATTATTTATTTAATACGCCGGGAGTACTTTCACCGGAGCTTCCGGCGTTCCCTAAATAAATTTAATATTACCGCGAACGTATCGTCGTGTTTTATTAAATTTTCGCGCGGTTTTGGAGTTCATTTTCCGTACCGGTAACAAAAATACGAACGCTCGAACGTTTTCAATAATAAAATACGATTTCGTATTCCGAAAACTGGAAAAAAGCTGGCCAGCCGCGGGTACCGTAAACGTTTGTTCCGGACCCGGACGACGGATATTTTACGGTTAAATTATGAATCGAAATCGATAACACGTCGTCGAAGTCGAAAAACGGTTCGGAGCGCGACGCACAGAATACGAGAGAAACATCGTTATATTTATAACGAAACTTGTTGGAAACTCTTGAGAACTACGAAAAAATCCGTTTGTGTCAAAATCCGTCGATAATTTGGTCGGGCATTTCGCGCTTACTAGGTCGTTTTTAATTACGTTTAGGGAACCACGGGAACAATCGAAAACCGCGTCAATTGCCTACGCAATTTGCGTTAGATAAAGTACGTCACCATCGAATCGAGGAATTTCGGTCATCGCGAAAAATTGTCGACGAACGAAAGAGGAAACGCGACGTCGTAAATCCAATAAAACCCGCCGCTTTCGGAATAGAATAAAAAATATTACGGCGAAACGGTGTTAGGACGGAGGGGGGGACGATTAATTTCTTTTAGATTTTCGACGTACCGTTGGAGCGCGAAAAAACCTAAAACAAAAACCGCGTCGCTGTAAAACCAATACGTTAATCGTTTCACTTTGATTCCGATACAAAAAAAACTTGTAAAACCTCGTCGTTTACGAAAAACAAAAAAACAATACGTTCGCTCATAATCAAAAAAGTCGATTTGTCGTTCGATTTTATTCAATTTTTTTTTCGCGCCTGTTTTTACGAACAAAACGAATTTTTTAGATACGGTACACGAACATATACGCGCTATTTTCACTCGAATCGGATTTGTAAGCGCACGTCGTCGGAACTCGACGGCGGGAATAAAATAATAACAATAATAAAAACGGATTTATTTCCGAACAATAATCCTAAGCCTTTAAAACGTTATTCAAATATGTACTTGAAATCCTTTTCGAAAATCCATCCAGAACGCGGTCAGATAAAACGAACGGAAAAACGTAACGGAATTTTCGTTTTTGTCCCCTCCACTATGACGTACCGGGTAAATTAAAACGATTCCAACGAAAACTTGAAGCAATTTTAGTGTCGCCTCCCGAAGTCTACTTAAACTGGCCATAACGGTAGTCACCGCGACTGTGTTAAACACGTCCAAGGGTCCTGTCGTTCGTTTCGTGTCTACTCATAATCCGACGTCGTTATATCGCCGTAATATTCGCGTATCAAAATGACGAAAAGAGACCCAGCGGTCGACGATTTCACACGAGACGGACTATGTGGCCTCTCTGGTCCGGGAACCGGAGGGCTACGACCGATTTTATTCGAAAATATTAAAAAAAAAACCCCGGACCTGCCGGAGGGGGTTCGAAAAAATGTTCTTCCCGTGAGTCTAAACGCATTTGCCTCGTCTACCGGTAATACGCGCTATGTACGTACGTTTTTTCGCGGAACAGCCCGTACACTGTACGACGCAGTCGCGCGAATGATGTCGAATCGAATTTCGGAAACACCGAGCCCGTTAGAATAGAGCGGGAACGAAAACCCGCACCGCCTCCCCAAAAACTCAAGTTTTACTAGAACGAGCGTCGTGTGGTTCTTACTGCCCCGTTTACCAAAAATGGACCGACACCGGTTTCGCGACGCGATATTTTTAAAATAGGACGTAAAACGGGACGACGAATTGAATAGCAAACGGCACGCACGACGCCATAAACTAATACGGTTAGCGTTGCCGATATTTCGGTCCGTACGCGCGGTGCAAAGGCGACGTCGCGAATTCGCGTATTTACGTTTCGCCGGTGGTGATGGGGACGGGGGCGAGTTTTTTCAACGATTTCATTCGGGCGCGTTCGCCGTTCATTTACGGTGAAATGCACTCGCTAATGTCGCGAATCATTAAAACGGCGTGTTCGTTTCGATTAGTTCACGGTACACGTTCGGATAAAGATCCGAAAGCGCGCGCGCGTTATTCGGCGAATAAAAATTATCGATTCCGAATCATATACGCACCCGAATAATAATTATAATAATTATCGTCACCTAATGACGAACGCGAAATACGTATTTGTGTTAGCTCGAGTCGAAAAAATCGAAAAAAAATCGACTTTAAACCAAATTAAACGCGAACGGGTAACGTTCGCACGCGCCATTTTCGAATTAGCCCTTATTTGTTGTAGGCGCGCGTGCACACACACACACACACTCGAGCGTGTATTTATATATAAACGTATAGCGTTATTACGTAAAGTACGAAACATATTTTCGGGAAAAATGTTAAACCAACAGAAACTTTCGCAACAATTAAACCAAAGTTTTAATTATTTATTTAAACGGCGTACATTCTCTAGTGAAGACGTTAAATATTTAAATTTTTCGGTCCCGTCGTACTGTTACTTCGGTTCAAACGATATCTATATGCCCGTCTTGAAACGGATTAAACCGAACGTCTGCGCCAAATATACAAATTTAAACCGTCGATTATTCCAACTTGCCAGTTTACGTACACGGATTTAATTACCCAGAGTTCCATACGGCGGATGTGACGCCGCGTTTGCTTATTATAAATAGTCGGCCGAAGCGATTCGAACGGACGACGTCGCGTGCGTTCCGCGGTATATTATGAACCCGAACGATTTGAGTTTAAACGGGTTAGTGTTGACGACAATTTCGCCGAAAAATCCGGCGACACGGCGTCGCGAAAACCGATCGAAAATCGGATCCGCGTACTTTCGGTACATCGCGCCTCGATAATAATTTTTACGCCGAATTCGGAATAAAAACGGTGTCGACCCGTTCCTACGTATATTGAATACGAACGTATACGCGTTTTTTGTTTCAAAATAACGCACGGATATTATAAATCACGTATTACGGCGTGTACGCGTAACGTTTATTTCGCGTATTTCCGTGCGTTTTCGTCGTACATCGTAACGTGTCGAAACATTATTACTGAAACGCGTGAACGAACGGGAGAATAAACGTTTTTCGTCGTACGCGATTGATTTTCGTTGATTTCAAATCGGTCACCGTAACTAAATTATTATTACGAAAACGCGTCCTCCCGCATAGGCGAAACCATTGTATTCAGAGCTATTGACGCGGGACTGCGGACATATTTTCGAGCGAACGCGCGCTGTGTTTGACACGGGCGATTTCCAATACTCGCCAAATACGACGCCCCGTCCAAAGACGTTTGAAACGAAAATATTATATTATCCTGTATAAGCGTTTGGCGCGCGTAATTCGAACAAAATCGTGTCGGTATCTCATCGAACAGAACGCGGACGCGATATTCCAGTGCGTTCGAACGACGAGCGCCGACAGCTTTTTACGCCGATCAACATTTAGGATTATACTGTCCGACGTGTTACTTAATACCCCGTTTGTTCGCCGAAATACGCGTAACGAAGGGTCGCGAATTCTCTCCCGCCTTTCAAAGAACGCCCCCTCGGGTTGAGAAAAAATGGCTAAATAATTTCGTCGATTTCTTCGGATTACATTTTAAACGTTCGGCTCTTTGACGCGCGTATTCGAATTTAATGGGAAAAAAGTGTCCCGACGACTTGCTGCCGGCCGGTTTATCGTCCGACGTCATAAAAACCTTTGAACGATCGCGTAAATAAGCCCGATATTTTATCACGTTTTCCCGGTATCGTTTATACGTACGCACATATATATTAGATTGTCCACATTCGCGATCATTTGAGCACTTGGCCGCGTTAGTTTATTTTCAAATAACACGTCGTTGGTTTTTCCCGAAATATAATATTAACAATATATATATATAATCGATAGTGGAAAATGTATTCCGGGAACTTCCAAAGCTGTCTGTTAATCCGCGAACGCGCGCGCGATCGAACGACCCGTGTGTAATACGATCGTCAGTATCGACCGGCGTTCGTTTTAATTAGTTATCGACGACGGCGCGCCCGTTCCGAACATAACAACATTATTCGTCGTTATCACGTTTGTTATCAGCCGATCGTTTCGTCGTCGCGCGAAAATCCTAAACATCGGCTTTGCACGTCGCCAGACCGCCGGTTACATTCTTTGTCCGGGACCGATCGAAAATGCTGCCGGCCAGCCCGAAACGTCGCCGTTGCGGAACGGTCCGCGGTTTTCAGCCCAGACGACGATTCGTGTGTCCGGTGACTGTCGTTTCTCTCGATCAAGTCCGCGAAATTACTACATTCGAGCGCCCGTGTGCGTGTGACAAGGCGACCGACCATCCGTCGATGGATCCGATAAAAATCGCCACGTCGTCGGGTGTTCGTGCGTGTAAATGTAACGTTACGGGTAAACGAACGTTATCGGGAGGACGCGCCTGGATATCGATCGAAATGATCTCGCGAACGATGTGCGGATCGACGGTTGTTTCCTTGGGCCGTTGACCGATTATTTTCGGGCACGGTTTTAAACGCTATTTTCGACGTTACCTACGGTGTAGTCCGACTACCGGTCGACCGCTCGCGATCGCCGTTTGTTTTTCCGTCTCGTATTTCGAAAATATTCGCATTACGGTTGTTCGTTGCTTTTCGTCTGTCGTCAATTCGCCGTTTACTACCCGCCGATCTGACACGCGCTAAATTCTATTAAAACGCGCGCTCGTATAGTAATAAAACGGGTTTTGAAAAAAAAAATCGCCATTCGATAATAGGGAGAACACGTTATTTATAGTTTTTTTTCGCCGGCAATGTTGAAACTTTATTATCGAGCTTCGCGCGAAATGAGTTGTAAAAATCGTAGCGCCGTAAACGAGAAAATAATGAAAAGCCGGTAACGGCGTTCGACGCGGACGCAATTATAATCGCGAATGTATAAGGTAATATTGTCCGTGTACGCGCCGAAACGAATATCGTCGTAACGAACCGTATTTATTGAAAAAACGAAGCCTTTTAACAATAATAACGAACCACGCTTTTTTCTAACAACGGCCACCGTTATATTCGCGCGCGTACGAATCGTTCATTTTCCAGACGTTTTACGTTTGTCGGAATTGTTAGACACGGAAATCTTACGAATTTATTCGTCGTCGATGTTCCGGATATAAACTCTATACGATAATTATAATATAACGATATGTCACGGCGTCTCTACGGGAGGGACCGAATCGATATCGATATATCGAGTTACGGTCGGGTTTTCTTTTCGCGCGCGTATTTTTTTCGAGCCCGCCGTTTTCGGTTTAGCGTAAAAATTCTAAAAATACCTTATTAAATACGTCATGAAAACGGTACGCGATATATATATATATATGTATATCCACGAGTGGTTGTTAAAGGTAATTTAAATTCGCATAAGTCATGCTCAATACGTTCTCGGGTCCACTGCGTACAATTTATTTCCTTTTAAGCCAGTTAAAACCACGCCGGGCCAGGAAGGGTCTAAATTCGGGTAAATATCCCAATGTTATACTACCGCTCTGCCCGACCCTCGGGTTCCAAGGCAATAAACTCGATACCTTTTGCCAAATGACCCACATCACCGGTCAACGCGATCTTATTTCGAATTCAATACTTTTAGCGCTCTTAAGGCATACTACCTCCAATATATATATATATATATATATATATATAGTGGCGTACTTAGACCTGAATTTTTTTTTTGGGGGGGGGTTAATTTGTAAATAAATAAATCGGATGGCCTTAATGAAACAAGACACGTTATAAACTTTAATAAATTATTCGTTTTTAACGAACACGTTATAACGTGTATCGAAGTTAAAAAATATTTTAGTTTTTCGTTATTATCGACTAAAAATATACGTCTCGTAAGAAATTAATTTTTCCTAAAAATTTTCGGGGTGGGGTTTATTCCTAACCCCCTCCCCTACCATTAGTACGCACGAACGAACGAACGTGTACCGATTGTATTGTATGGTACCGTTTAAACGGACAATATGTGCGTACAATTATCGTGGACACCGAGAAAATGTCGGACGTATTAACGAGAAACATCGGAATAATCGTCGATTTCGCGTTCGATCGAACACGAAAAGCCTACGTATTATTTCGTACGCGGAACGAAGAGATTCGTTATTGTTCAACGCGGACGATAAACGATTGCCTCTAACGGAATCCGGCGTTCTCGAATAAAAAAACGCGCGCGCGCGCCCAGAGAACGTCCGCAGCGCCATTATTTATCCGAACCGTGAGTGTATGGTAACGCGAAAATACGCGATACCGTCGAAACTTCTAGGCCGTAACCATTAATATTTAAACGCTTACAAATATAAAACCCAGCGCCGAGTTTTCCAATCGTTGCGGAATATTATTATTTGCTTAAGGTCGGCGGGCGAATTCTCCGCGCGCAAATATAACTGCGCCGTTACGTCCGACGTACTACGGAATTTATTCGAAGAGCGTCTCGTAATCTTCAATCACGGGCGGTGCGTCTAAAACCGACCGACGGATATCGGTTCAGTACTTCGGCCGAACGGCCGCGCGTCAGAGGGGTTACGCGGCGATTTTAGCGGAAACAATTTTCACGCCGTCGTACTCTGTGCGTTTTCAGTTCGCGATAATTTTAGCGAAAGAATAAGATCGCCGTCCGAATTTTCATTTTGCTCCGTATTACAAAAGAACAATAAACATTGTTTTCCGAATAAACGTCGAACAAAATACGTTTGAATATAAGATTCTCGTTATTCCTTTGACGGCCGCTAAACACGAATAAACTCGTTGAATAATTAACTAACTGCTACTACCGTAGTTTGGCGAAAAAATAGTTTCTCTCGTTCGTATTTTTTTTAATAACGAATTCTCTCAAAAAATATAATCTCGTATAATTTAAAATAAATTATAGTTTCGTCGATATTATTATTTTTTAATTAAAAAGACGTATACGTGTACGCGCGGACGTTTCGTATACATTATGTACGCGCAATTATGGTTTGTAAATTTTACACTCCCGTACCGAACTACACGATATTAATAATAAAATAATACACGTATAAATATTTATAACGATTTCGATATTTTCGGCGCGCGTAATTAAATAGATAACGTCGCGGGGGCCTCGCGAAGTGCACCGTTCGTTCCTCCATAGGAGAGTAAACGCCGCGGATATTATCGATTCGGTTTTTCCGACGAAATTTACGTAAACGTTTCGGGGCGTCGTTATTTCGCCGTACGTGTCGCGTTTCAATTGGCCGACAATTACCGACAACCTACGAACAAAACGCGCGAAATCTAAAAAGACAATACGTAGCCACTAAATTTGGAAACTCGACGATCATGCGTTATTATAATAACGAACACGTTATATTGTACGACTAAAGCGCGTTAAATCATTCGACCGAAATCGTTCCGGCCTTTTTGAACGTTTATTTGCGTCGGGTTTGACTTTGGTCGAAATTGTTTTTAAACCGAAATTTTCGTTTTCCCAATATATACATACGTTTATATTAAAAATTTACTTTTTTTACACGGCGTTTTTACGCTTTAATTTTAACTCGTCGCATTTTCCAAAATAAACGTCTAAAAGGCCCTTCGTACACTACGCGATTGACACGCGACGCAATTTCTCCGTCTTGCGATTTCCTAGCAAATTGAATAGAGATCCACTAACAACGCAATTGCGACGCGACCGTGACGCGAGCAACGGACGACACGTGCGATTTGCAATGCTGGTCGCCTGGCGGTCGTATCGTGCGCATATCGTATCGCACTAATCGTATTTCAATCGCGTTGCTTGTTAATCGCGTAGCGTACGGAGAGCCTAAATATTTTTTCGAGATTATTTCTGTACGGAATTTCACGGTGTAACGTCGGCGAGAGGACGTATAAATACATATATTTTCAGATACCGGCGATAATTGTCGTTATTTTAAACAGGCGAACGTTTACTCGCGAGAACGTCGTCGTGGACGAACAATTTCGCTAATACATTACGTGTTTGTTTTTTATAACGTCAGATAATACGTACGATACCGTAAATTGAACGCGTCAAGAAAAAAAATGTCGTAAACGTAATTCCGGACATTCGACTTTATATTCGGCCAACTTTTCGCTTTTGTTTCGTCGAAGGCAAATAATCGCCTATGAACGATTTTAAACGAATATGTTACGGTTTTCTAAACAATAAAACCTCGTAAAACGTGCCGAGTTAAAAAAAGACCGTTATTAGTTGGGGCAGCCGATCAAAAAACGGAAACGAAATCACTATCGAAATTCGTTCGTTCGTCGTTTTCCTCGGCACGAATTTAATAACGAATTATTATTATCGACGTAATTATCGCGGGGTTTCTCGTAGCGCCAGACATAATATTGGTTCGCCACAAAACGATTCGACCGAAAATTCTCTCGTTCGTGTTCCGGAATTCCCGAATTAAATATCGATTATACGATACACGCGATTGTGACGTGACGACCGTTTATGTGCCGCGAATTTCAAAAAACAACTCGAGTGGAACGACGAGAGAGGGCTAGTGGAACGGAAACGCGTTGGCCAAAAACCGCGAATGTCGCGCCGCCGTCGAAAACCCTGTTTGGATAAGTCGCACGGTTTCCGAACGTTTATTTCCGTACCCCGGGCCGATGTTGGAACGTCGTAAAAATCGCGTCACATATATTATCGAAAACGGCGGCGTTCGGGGTGGACTTTAGTCGCGAGAGATATTCCCATTTTTCGGTAAAAAAAAAAATAAATAACGCCATTTTCTCGGTCGACTTTAGTCGCGATAGCGGCCGCTGTAAGTACCTACCCTTCGAAGTCCGAAATCGAAAAAACACTATACATATATAGAGGTAATTTTCGTTTCGCGCGTTCGATTCGCGAAGCACGTACGGGATCGGTGAGAAGGGTGAAAAAAGACGCGGCGAACGTTCCGTATATATTATAATAAGATGTACCCGTTACGGACCGCATAAAGTATATAAATCACGAGGTACGATATCCGTCTACGCGTCCTACAAATACATAATAATATTGTCCGCGCGAACGGGATTTTAATCGCGACCGTTATCGATCTACGCGCCTAACGATTTACGCTCGAAATCGAATTTGCGTTTTCCACCGTACGTTCAATTTTAACGGGCCGTACCGTTTTCGGTGTCCCGCGAGACTCCGTCGTTATATTCGTACGAACGCCGACGTCGAATTTACTGGCCACCGCCGGTTGTCCGTATATTATGCGTACGACGGAAAACGCTCGGGAATTTCGTCACCGATCCGTGTAAAACGCCGTCTAGTTTTGTCCGTTTTCGGATGGGCCGAAATTAATCGGCGTTCTCGTAAACTATTTTCCGACGGCCGCCGACGCGTTCGAACGGTTCGGCTCTTTTCCGTCGCCACGTCCGGACCAGCCCGTCCTTTTACGCCCACGGAACGCGCGTAGACGTTATCGACGATACGACGGTTATTATTAATCGTCTGTCCGGGATTTCGGTTTCGGTTACCGCGCGCGCCGTAATATTTAACGAACCGGTAACGCGAAAGCCGTCCGTTAAAAAAAACCACGAAATCCGAACGTTCTCGAGTCCGAGAGTCGGTTTTTTCGTAAACCCGACGTCCGGACGATCCCGGCAAAAGGAATACGAGTACGGGAAAATAACACGTTTGTCGTTTAATTTCGTTCGGTGTTACAATTTAGCGGCTCGACGTGTGACCCGCGTAAACATCGCAGTTCGTACGTTACCGTCCGGAAAATAGAAACAATACGTGTGTATATATATATATTCGAAGTCGATAATATTTCCAAAAAAAACTACGCGTTACAACGAGGAAATATTTCCCGAGCGAATTAATATACTTTCCGGGGCTTTACGATTTGCTCCCCGAGGAACGTATCGCGTCACATAAAATGTTCCGAAAAAGATTGTAATTTTTTAACCTAACATAACCCGTGAGAGAAATGGTGTTGGGATGGGCGGACCGGTCTCCCGATCTGACGCGCGCGAACTTCGATAGTTTGGTGTACAAGCTGGCGTACATTTTGTGACGAATTCGCTACGTGTAATATTGTTCTACCCGATATTCCGGTAGACGTACCGGAGTCGTGTAGTAATTACCGGTAGTAAGGCGCCATCGGAGTTCGGTGACGGGTCCGTAATTGTGTTTACGAACAACGAATAGCCCGTCGGTATTGTCGTCGTGACCTTTGTTGACCCCCGGGGACGATTTTACGAGAAAAAATTCGATCGTTCCGTTTCGTAATTTCCGTTCGCGCGTCTAACGCGCGTACACTCGGCCGGCCCGCCGAAACGAGTTTTTCGTAACCGTCGACATCGCCGGGTCGACACAATTTTCCCTCGTTCCGTGACCGGTCTGAAAACGAATTCCTTCGGGAACGGTGGTGGGGACGAACGTCGTAACGTACGAAATAACCGAAAGTCTGCCGGACCAAGTCACGGCTACGGATGTTCTCTCTTCATCCGCCCACACATCCCCATCACCGAACCCATACGCAATCCGCACGCGAGCGCGTTTAGGTTGCGCACGGTTTACGCTCCGCGCTTTCGACGAACGTAAACGAATTGACGGCGCGGTCACGGAATCGACGGCATTTTGCTCGCCGGCTCCGTGCTGACTGGACACGTTAAAAGCCGAATGGGCCGTCGATCGTGTTCGCGTCGTTTGTCGAGCCCAACTAACCGTCCGTTAGTCGTTTTACCCGTAAGCCTGTAGTGAATTCGACCGAAGGCCAGTGTTTGCGAGCGTTTAGTCGCGGCACCGCGCGTTATTTGAACAATTTTTTATTTGCAACGTATAAGAATCGTTTATAAACGACGGTCGACGACGGAATTTACTCGTGTTTATCGAACGACCTCGAGGTACCGGCCGTGTACGATTTAGATTCGTCAAAACTCTGTCGCCCCTCCATTCCCCCCCACACACCGTCCGCGACAATTTTTACGATTCGAATAAACGGCAAAACGGTACACCGTTTTGGCGAATAGTCGGTGCGAATATACGTAGATAGAGATACGTACACGCGCCGGAAAAAAATAACGAATCGGCAGCGCGCTCGCGTTCCAACGGGTTCGGAAATTATTAACGTTATCACTACGAAAATACCGGGGGCGGCGCCAGATCCGTATACCACAGGCAAACGGCGCGACCGATTTTTTTCTTCAAAATTGAATAGGCGTTACCCAATACGTAAATCCCGTACGGTACTGCGGTATATCGGACGGCCCGATAAGGGAAGCCCTCCCCCCCGACATAGAATATTCGAAATCACTTAGACGAATCCCAACGGAAATTAAGTTTCCGCGACCTCCGAGCGTCATTTCTGCTTCTCTAGAGACCGGCGTGACGTCCGGGTTAGGTAAAAACGAAGTCGAGTATCGGGCCAATCGTGAATTGATGTCGCACGTTGATCGGAGGAGACTTCTTACGACGCTTAAACGAGATCACGCGCGCACGCCCGGCGCCCGTAAATCGCGCTAATAATCTTTTCCGCGGCGTATTCTCGCGTCTATTCCGAAACGAACGGGCGCTTGGTCGCGTTCTGAAGTCGGTTAAGCGTTCGACAACGAACCGACAATTACGTACGAAATCGCCGCGTTTCGGGAAAAGAACGTAGAAAGTGTTGTTTCTCTAAACCGAATACGTTTGAACTCGTGCGATACGGTATCGTACGACACGATTTTCGTTTTTGTTTTCCCTCCCTTTTCGGGCCTTCGTCCGTCGTTACATACACACCCTAGACGCCTATTAAAGATTTACGGACTATTTTCGTTACGCGATTTACGACGGCGACCTACGGCGCGCATGTTTTTTTTTTATGGACGGGAAATAAAATCGAAAACGACCGACGTGAAGTTATTTTGGCCATCGCGATTTGCATCGTCGTTCCGCGAACGTAACGCAACGACAAACACGAAGCGAACCGAACGTAAAACGCGACGTTTACGGGCAATTCCGCAAAGTGGCACAAATTTTTCCTGGTACGTGTAAACCAATAAACGACTTAAAAGTTTTTTATCGGTTCCGACGTCGAAACGACGACTTTTCTTAATAACACGGTCGCCTATATACGAACGGCCACTATAATATCGCGAAAAAATACTTGGAAAAATCGGTCGTTTCTCTTTGTCATTCCATATAGTTTCGTCGGATGAACCGGGCGCGTAGGGACGGCGCCATCCGCTGGCTATCGACGCCAAAGTCAGTTGTCGAAAACGTACGAATGTCCCCTGATCGGAACCGACTGAAAACGAACGCCCTAATTTATAAACGTGAAAAAATTGATCACGGACCCACTTCGCTCCGAACGTATTATTCGCGTTCGGCCGCCGATCTAAAATAGACGACGTACGACGGCGTTTTTGGTCGGCCGTTTATTTATTCCAAGCCGTCGATAATATCGTTCGGGGAATCGAAATAGTCTGGCGCGCGTTTCCACGAGTAAATCGCGGTCTAAATACGGCGCGCGTTTTCGAAATTTACATAATAATAATAGTAAGAGGCGGCTCGTATTATTGTCGTCGTCGTCATTATTATTATTGTACGGCCGCGCGTCTATTATTTATTGTTTACCCGGCACAATAGTACACAACGTAAAGTAGCGTTCGCGGACAAAATAATATTATAATAATATATTATTATTATTATTATTATTATACGTTTACCTGCGCACACACGCATTTACATAGGCGCGTGCTGCACGTATACTGATAAAATGATATTATATTGTTACGGCGGTGTATATAAACTCCGGGCGTTGGGTTTGTATAATATATTATTATAATATATTTCAATCGATACGCGGGTTCGCCCAAATATTTTCGTACGCCGAAAGACGTTTTCGAGACGTGCGTGCGTGCGTACGTGTGTGTGTGTGTGTGTATATGAGTGTGTGGTGAACGAAACGAATTTATATCGGCCGAATATTTTCAAATATCCTGGAACGGATCCCGGACGCGTCCGGCTACGAATCAATTATTTACGAGCCATAGAGCTCGCGATTAGTCAAACGTTTAAGGACACTCCGATTTCGATATAGCCGGCAAACGTCTCCTCCTGCGACTTGGAACCCACTTATTGGCGTACGAGTGCCATCACCGAGTTATTACTACCACTCCGTCGGCAAATCCGCCATTTTATAAAATCGGTGTTAATTTCCCACGGGCCGCCGAGTATGCGGAAAGTTCGCCCCGAGAGTTCGGGACCGAGCGACACACGTCGTCGTACACACTTTTCTCCTGGACAAAACGATTTATCGTAAGCCCGCTAATTCCATTAACGTCGGTGTACGAATAAATAAATTACGAACACCCGCGCGTGTACGTTAATATCGATATTCGAAACGTACGTCTACCGCGCTAAGTACGTCCTTGACCGTTTTTGGGACACGGACCCGTCCCACCCTCCTCACCTACACACCTGTCGAGACGTCGAATGTACGTACGGGAATCTCGAAATAGAAACGGTCGCCGTAGTTTTAAATTATTACGGAGACGTGACCGTTTATTATTTATTTGAACGGTTTTTCGTGTAGCAAGGACGCTATGATTTCAACGTGTACACGTTCCGGTAACGAATCGTATTCTAGTTGGCGGGTTTTAGTCGAAACGCCTTTTTTTTCAATAACGTTTTCGTGGCCAAATCGCTGCAAATAATCGCGAAAAACCCGTGAAATTGTCGGCAAACGTGACTTTCGTGAAAAACCGAATTTGGGATTTTTTTCGCGATTGTGGGCAAATCAGTACTCGTTTCTAAATTCTCGAAATTTTTACCAAAAAAATTTTGGTCGTTATTTACGTAAAAATATCGAGAACTATTAGGCTAAACGTGATATTTTTAAAATTCCGATAATTTTCCGTTTTTTTGTTTACGTTTAATAAATACAATTTTCATTATCAAGCCCGAAAGCCTGACGATATAGGCGAAAGGACTATCGCGTAATATTCAAACAACGCTAGTAAAAAACATTACAGATCAGTGTGAACGACGGTACGAACGGTTTTTTTTATTTCGTATTAGTACTATTGTACGAGTCATCGACGTTTTCTCGGTTGAAATTCGTTCGAAAATCTCCCGCACGTATACATGCCGCGTGTAAGAGGACTGCCGCCGGTTTTCGATTTCGGAAATTTCGCGACGAAACGTACGGGGCCGATAGACGATTTACGTCGGTAAAAAAGCGGAAACAACGACGGACGCGCAAACTTCGGCGGCCGACAGCGCTAATTACAATACGCGGACGAGTTTGTATATCCGACGCCGGAACGTCCGACGAAACATTTTCGTTGCGTTTTTGGGCGTCGGTAACGAATCAAATTTGACACGCGATAGGCATCTATCATTGGCGTTCGTCCTACGCGCGCGTTTTTTCGCGCGTACATCGAATATCCATTAGCTGGCACGTAAGCGCGCTTTTCGCGAAGTTGTTCGCATCTGTCACAAACCGGCTATAAGTTTCTTAAACACGTATATAAGGAATTTTTTACGCTTTCTTTTTTTTATATATATTATCGCGCCCGAAATGGCGGAACGACAAATTTCGATATCCAGGAAAGCTTTCGCCGACGGTTAAAACGGGCGCGTGTGTATATAGGTACGGTGTAGGCAGGTTTTTTTTTTTCTTTTTGGGAATAAAAACATTGGACGCGGAACCCGAAAAGGGTATATCGTTATTATTATTTTCGTAACGCGTATTATTACGAGGGATAAAGGGGCCGCCTTTACGGGCGGTGGATACGCGGATTTATTTATCCGTCCGAGATGTTCGAGTAGAAGGAAGGACACGCCTGACGAGATTGAACGAGTTTCGTCATTTACCGTTCGAAAATCGAGGGGGGGGGCGGGTTGTAGATTAGGTTACGATTTACGGACGATTATCACGAAAGAATTGCCCCGTCCGGTGTTTGTAGTAGTCCGTAACGTCGTCGCTGTATTGAAATCCCTTCCGATTAGCGTACACGCGTTACGGTACACATCGACACTAACGGACGTCACTTGTTACGGGTTAGCATTGCTTTCGATCGCGACCGTTCTCTATTCGCGTGCACGGAAATAAATATAAGTCCGGCGAAATACGACGAATCGCCACTTTGTACGGCCGAGGAACGGTCCCCTAGGCAATTGGCGAGTGTTTTTGAAACGTATCGTCACGGTGGTATACGGAAATCGAAACGAGAACGTATAAATAGTCGTACCGCGCAACATCGTGGCACGTGAAACGGCGTTTCTATTGTTTAAACAACGGCCCGCGGTGACGGCGCCCTTTTTTTTTTCGAAGCCCAAACGCTTTTTACGGTAATTAAAGTTTTCCGAAAGTTGCGCACGCCCTCCCCGTTCCCGGTTGACGTTTAAAAAGTTGGAACGAACGGTACTTTAATTTCGAATGCCACGGCATATGCGGGGAACGTGTTCGAATAGGCGCGAAATTCGCGAACATTCGCCGGGCGAAAGTCGCGGCCACGGGGGGGAGGTGTGGTTATAGACTTTTAATTTTCAACCGAAACGAACGGTCCGAAGTAATCAGGCGGTGCCTCGTACTCTAAATAATACGCCCGGGGTTCAGTCGCGACCGGCCTAAAGTTTTTCGCGATATAAATAATAGTAGCCCGGGGGATGGGGGGAAGGGCGTTTCACGACGGAAACTAAAAACGAACGCCGACGGTTACGCGCGCGTTACCTAACCGTTTTTGCTAACGCGTGAGATCGATAAATTCGCCAGGTCGACGAAAGAGTCGCGCGTATGCCGTGTCGAAATTTCGGTCTACGAACGTGTCCGCTATTTTCAACGCGTGGATTTCGGGAAATTGTGTCGCGCACGCGACCGGACGAAAAGGATTTCATTCCGAAGGATTACCGAAGTGAAGTTACGCGTTATTATCTCCTTCGAAATACTCTCCCCCGGACGGTACGCGCTGATCCCGGCGAACTCGCCATTTGTTTTTTTTTTTTTTGTTGAAAGTCCTTTGGAATTTTTCCGAACTCCAAAACTTTAAGTTCCGTTGTCACGTTCGTTTCGCGCATCTTGAAACTGTCGTCGTTTATGCGCCGATTTCGGTGAAAACGAAATATTGACACGGGGCCCGGATTAGGTTCGGGTAGGGGGAAGGTCACGGGTATTTTTTTATCAGCCGAAATTCACGAACCGACGGGGCGTTCCACGTGCGCCGGCCCATTGTCGTAGAAACCGCGTTTCTCTTCGCCGTTTTTTTTTTTTGTTTGTTCGGCAAATCCTCTCTCGCACGCGTATTAATACGTGTCTTTACTATCGATTGTTTGTCCATCGGGGTACGACGAAAAATACACCGACGATATCGAAAAACAACCCCCCCCCCCGGGGGAAGAAGGGGCACTGTCTCGACGTTCGGCGTCACTTGGCGAGCTTTTTACGGCCGGGGGGGGAAAATGTTGTTTTCCGGAACTGAAACTCCTCAAAACGTTTAAACCGGCCGAATGGCGCGCGCGAACGAGCCAAACGCGGTTTTAATTTCCGTCGTACTTTTACCGGGTCCGAAACAACAAAACCCGGACGCACGGCGTGTCCCGTTAATTTTGTCGGACCCGTGGAAAACGGTAAACGAAACGAACGGACTCGGTTCAACCGCGCGTAATATTAAACGGAGACAAGATAACGACTCCGGGGGTCCGTTTAAAATATTAGCTCGTACGCGGGGAATACGTTTATTTATAATTTAAAACGTTATCGTGTATAGATTAGCCGCGATAACGTTTGTCCAGGTACTTTTCGAACAGAACTCGTACGTCCATACGCGAATCAACGAGATTGTGTTGTACACACACACACACACACACACATATAATATATATAGATCACGAAACTGTAAATAAAACATCTCGCGTTCCCTGGCCCGGAGAAACGGCGCGGCTCGCTGAAAATGCCAACGATTTATAGCCCCCCTTAATTTATACGTACGACCGTTTCCTTATTACCTAAAATGTTCGCCCGGGGAAGTTCGTTGGTTGCTCGCGTCGCGACTTTAGATTTACCCCTAACGGTACGAACGTCCGTTACGCGTAAGTACCGAAACACGCTAGTACATAGTCGGACGGTTTTAAGGGTGGCGAACACCGCCGGCGTTTCGGCGTGTGATGGGGCGCACACAGTGTCGTACGCGAAACGTATTTTCGTAACGGAAACGTCGTAGTCTCCCGTGGCGTTGTTTATTTCGTTTCAATATCGTTCGAAACGACTACGTAATTATTGTTCGGGTTCCGTCGCGCCACAGTTACAACGGAAAACCCGTATGCCGAAACGGGCGTACGCGTATTTATTATATATTTGATTTCCGATCGGTTTTCGAAAAAGGCGATCAAAATATTCGCCGAAACGTTAATTAACGTCCAAATTGAAACGCAAATACGAGCGAAATTGTACGTAAAGAGGAAACGAGTGGGCGTGAACGATTCGTATTGTTACCAGGCAAATTGCGAACGTTTGCAATAACGAATACGAGAAAAAATGTCGTATTCGCCGTCGGACGTTGCGGCGACGACGATTTTACGTCCGCCACGACCGTGTAAAACGGAATACACAATTTCGCACGCGCCAACGGTAAACGCCGACGACTATTAACGCGACGATAACGGTCCGAGTTGAACGCTGGCGAACGTCCCGGCGGGTTATTCGTAATAATAATCTATTCGGTAGTAGCGCGCACGCGTGTACGGATAAAAAATGATTTATCGCGAACAGAGAGCACGCGGAAGTGTAACGTTATCACGAAGACGCAGCAGCAGGTCTACGATGTACACAAAGCCTAACGCACTACGCGGGGGAATATACGTGTACGGTCGACGATTATGAATTATAGCCACGGGCTTTATTGGATGACCAAAAAACGGAAAAAGTTTCCCCCCCCCCGTCCGATAAGCGTAATTTCGAAAACATTCCGGACTCGTAGCCAATCGACGATCGTTAGCGCCATACGGATGCCGTCGCACCGGCTGCTTCTTCCGCGCTTCTTAGCCGCGATACATATATAAAGTAATAATCGGCGAGCAGTGGACGATCGTCGGCCATTAGCGACACCGTCGGCAAACGAAACACAAAAAGGGCTCGTTTGTGAGGGGTTGTTTTGTAACAAACATCGATAATTTCACCGCTTTTACGGTTTGTCGCCACGGACGACCGTCCCCGATCGTCGGCGGCGTTTCTTTCGGTTCATTTTTCTACGCTCGTTCAATACCCGGCAATCGAACGGGCCCGACCGTGATTGCGGCGTTGTTACCGAGTCTTGCGCGTAGTCCGTGTTTCGTCCGGTCGACGGACGCGTACGGTATTTCGCGCGACGACCGCCCCGCCGGTCGGTCAGGGACGTTTCGCCGTCGACGGAACGGGTCGATCGTCACGCGCGTCGGGTGGACGTCCAGTTTCGACCGACGAACCCCAACCCCACCGGTGCGCGTTAACGTCGCGTCGTATAAACGTCTCTAGTCTATCGCCGGGACGGTTGCCCGACGAAATACGTACGAGAATCGTGGTAAACGTTCGCCGCCGGACTAAGGTGGCCAAACTGGACCGAAACTTACGATATGTTTCGTCGCCGTTCGTACGATGTTCGAATGTCGCGGGCGATTAATCGCCATTCGTTTCGCACAAACGACCGTATCACGCGTTGTAGCGATTCATTGCGTTCGGGAAACGAAATCGTCGGAACGTCGTGTTTCCCACCTACGCGTCACCGGTAACGCGATACGTTCCGTTCGTCGCGTACGCGGGAATCCGATTTCGTTCTATTCGGAATTGTCGTCGTCCGGCGGTTGTGTGCGTCGACCGTATCGGAAACGTCCGAACTCAACGTGGAACGGAGACGGCGCGACGAGCCGGACGGCGATCTTGTTTCGACCAACGGCCTGTACGCGGGACGATTTTCGCGAAATTCCGATTCGGTTCCGTAACGCGCGCGCGATAACGTCGCACAAACCGCGGCTCGCGCGTTCACACACGACCGTTGACATTCAACTTTCGCCGACACTATAAACAATTATACGGGCGCGCGGCGTCGAACGGCTGATTAATGAACATTACGTTAATAATAATTTCCGTTATGCGTTTGGCGTGTTCGACAAGCCGTTCGCGCCCCTACAAAAGATTAATGAGAAACGTGCATCCCGGTACGGGCGGTGGTTACCGTCGACTGCCAAGCAGCCCGCGTAGGCCTTTTTCGGTTGGCTCGGGGTGAATGTGTCGACTGGGGGCGGGTGAGGGGGCGATTTTAATTACTCCAGCACGCGGTGTTTCACCGATTACACCGATTCGTGCACACACACACGCGTGAATATATACGCGTACGTATTTGCGGGTTCGTTGGGGACGACGACGTCGTAGACAGTCGACTCGAAAAATATTGTGCCCGGACGAAAACGAGACGTTCGAAAAACCAAAAAAAAAAAAAAAAAAAAAAAACGAGTCGGAACCGAAGGCC
>JAIPRN010000917.1:23512-60278 GCA_025469175.1 Geopemphigus sp. TES_GeoC_2020 | reverse complement strand
ATATATATATATATATATATATATATATATATATATATATATATACGTGCCAGTGTGTGCGTGTATTTTATCGTTTTAAGGAATTTGGATAAGTTAATTAAAGGGGCGCGTAATCGTTTTGTTTTAATCGTCGTGTGAACCGGAGAAAGGTACACGTTTATATTATATGTATTCGACGAATAAGGGTTTCAAAGAGATGATAACAACAATTATTGGATGGCGTTTACGAGCGGCGATTGTTTATACGCGATATTATTCCAAATGTTTCGAACGATTCGATAAATTCGGTACGGAACGTGGAAGACAAACTGTCGAACAAATATACGAAATAAGGCTAATATATTTATCGACCGATACGATTTCTATGAAATACAATTTCCGGTTTCGTACGAAGCGTAGTTCTTCCTATAATTAGGTTACATATTTTCTAATTGATTATCGTTACCAATATAAACGCCGTTTCGAATATATAATGATTGTAAACGGCGTATTGTGATCGTCCACCACGGTAGAAACATTTTTTCGTTTTTACATGTTAACCTAGATGATCGTAAGTACGATACTGTTCGCTGATCGTTACGATACCTTCGGAAAACCGCCGACGTTGTACTTCCCGAATAGTTCGAACGTTTTCCCAAATTCTGACGGCACTACGTATAACACGTACGTAATCTTATCGTTTCGAATTATGTAAAACGTGTTCGTCAATGAATCGTGGATGTTTACTCTCGAATTCGTATGGTAAAATGATAATAAAAATACGTTCGATTCGCGTTCGCCTCGTCTACAGCGAAATGCATCGATTAGTCGCCGTCGTCGACGACCGCGAAAGACGCGTGTTCGACATTTTCCATTCTATTTTGCCCGCGTGTCTTTTTACATAATACAATCGTCGTCGGCGCGGTGTCGTTCGCCGATAGACGACGCGTGGTAGTCTATTTTTACGCGTTAGTTTCACGCCCACCCGTTTCGGCCCGACATTTTCCTGTCTACAATATATATATATATATATACCCTTAAACCGAGACCGCGTTTATTTTTGAGGATTGAACGTGTATGTGTAGGGAGTAAACTTCAAGGTGAAATATATACCGCGCGATGTGTGCAGTTTCACCATACACGTTTGGCTGAAATGTCGTGAGACCGAAAATAACTCGATTTAATTTACCGTACACGCGAACACATCTACATATATATATACACGCGCTACCGCAGGATGTACAACGACATTCGGACTTTTTTTAGGCATGCGTGGAGAAACTAAACACGTTCCTATAGGCATTATTGTAGGAAGTGAAATTATTTCGGTTTTTTTTTTTCGTGACCATTATCTGAATACGATATACGCGACTTAATTATGTAATTAATATGCGCAGGATGTTGTCGTTACAAATATATAACGTTCTAAATTTTTCGGCGATAAATTTTTATTTCGGGTTTATTCGTTTTTTAAAAAGAATAATTTGTGTATACACGCGTGAGTAATAATAAATAATTAAACTTTACGGTTTAATATCTTTCCGTTGTTTATTTTTACGTAATAAAACCATAAAGATTTACAAAAATTAAACGCTACGCTACAGTATATATTACTTACGTATAGTTTTAATCGTGGGTAATTAAAAAACGCGTAAAATTCCTATTTAACGCCGTGTTTTATACCTAATTTATATATAATAATTATATTACGTGGAAAAAGACACTTTCTTCCGTGTAGCTTTTTATCGTTTCGATAGATGTATCGTAGTTTGTACGTGATTAGGTATCTACAAAAAAACACGTTTCACGCTCACAAACGGACCTCCCTAGGTGTTTTTCGGTAAACCGACTGCAGCGGCAAACGATTGTGTCACACGAGTCTGTCTGGAATCACGCTATATAAATATATTCGAAAAAATAAAAAATAAGACGTTTAAACATACGTAGGTAGACACAAAAAAAAATAGTCGCGTGTAGAATACTTGTTAATCAAGCTCTTTATCAAATTTAAGAGAAACAAACATATTTTACTGGATAATTGAAAGGTCAAATTACGACGACGTCGAGAATTTTTTTCATTTCACCTTATATCCACGTAAGTATACGAGTTTTTTTTTTTAATTATAATACGTAACTACGTAATATATATACATTTTTTAAATAAAGGAAGAATTCGAGTTAGCCTATTACAGATAGTAATAGTTATCATATTTTCGTTTAAAACAGCCGTATACAAATTTCACCTGTTGTGTTCGCCTATTAATATATACGTATAGGTATTAAAATATTTATGTGCCTACACGTTGTCCCAATATACGTTACGTATATATTAATGTATATGCGCGGTACTTGTTTAAAGTATTTATAACCGTACGCGTGCGTACATACCATATATAGGTACCGGGCCGTAATAAACGCGCTCTACTTAACGCGCCCTTCTAGGAATTCCGAATTTCTGAGAACGTCACTTTCGGATTTGTCCCACGGTTTGTTGTAAAAATTTTCCGTCGAGTTGGTTGACCCTTCCTTCCCCCCCCCCGAAGACACGCGTTGGTTAAAATCATGAGAAAATATTGATATTTCCCCCACGTTCGTCCGTCCCTGTCGCGTTTTAAACGCTTTAAATCCATCGCGCAGGTGCGTCCGACGGGAGTAGAAGGTCAGACGGAGCGCGAATAGACCGGAGGTTGTGTAGTAACCTTCATCCCCTTCGTCGTTTTATTCGTCTATATATTTATATAATACGCTATACGTGCGCGCGTATAATACAGGCGCGCTTATACGTATACCGAAAATGAGTAGCGGCGACGAAAGTGTTTTTAATTGCGTCTTAATTTTAAACGCGAAATTAGTCGATTGTGTCGAAAACTCGTATAGTAATCACGTTTGTGTACGCCGATTGCATATTTTACGTTGATAATTCGATTAATTAAAACCACGGCGGTACCTTACTCGCTATACACTATTCACCAAGTCACTCTTGCGCGCGACGTTCGTTGTTTATTGCGCGTAATGATATTCGAAAAGCAACTATATACTATACAATTAACGCGTGCGCGTAAAAATGTATTCGTATTACGTTCGAACGAACGGCTAAAATAAATAATTAACCGTTATTTTATATTTCGATTAATAAACGAAATGGACTCGTAACTTTTTGTTTTTTTTTGGTTAACCCAATTAGTTTACTTAATTTACTCAACAACGTACGAACTAAACGCGTTATAATTATATAAATAATAGTACGCGTAAAAAACAAATTCGAATTCTTTTTCGTCGCGTATATCGTCCGTGTTAATGTCGACGAAAACAATTATGAAAGTACGGTAATCCTATTAATTTGAAATCGGTTAACGTTATTCGTCGTACGTTCAAAGGTGAATTTTTTGGCCCGCCCGTTATAACTTTCGGCAATAAACTAAGAACAGTTCGAACGATACTAACGTTTGACGCGCGAATTAAAACTCGTATTCGACGTAATAAATATAAATAGCTAAAAAATAAATACGGCTTTAATTTAGCGTTGTAAGTTAAGGAGTTCGGTATTTTACGGCCAATAGTATTCGTTTACGTATAGGCTATTTTCGAACGTACGAAGACCAATTACGGTATTACAAAACGCGAATTTCTTTACGAATATTTTGATCGAAAAGACCTTAAATTTTAAGATATTCGAACGGCCGGTAAATAACGTATTTACTGTGACGGGTCTCGCGTGTATTTATAAAGATGCGGTGTCGACTTTTATTAGACGTACACGTAAAATCCCGTTAATCGATAGAGAATTGAACACGCCCGGTACGTTATAAATATAATTTTTCGAATTATCGGTAATCGATAAATATAACTATCGGGAAACTATGAAAACCGACATAAAAAGGATAGTAGGCGTTTAAATGGTAAATACGTGTATTTAATACGAAGATTGTGTGGTGAAAAATGATATTATTACTTCGCTAAATACGGAACAACTCGAGTGGAAAACCGTCAGTCGACCTAGGCACGAGTGCGCTATCGACCATTGGGGGACTATTTTTAGTTTGAAATTACGCGTAAATAAGAAATTAAGCCGACGCGAACAAGATGTTTCATTCGGTACTTGTATAACGGACTTTGACGCTTACGAAATTCCTAATAGTCGTAACGATAACGCGTATATTTTTAATTCGTCGTATTCGATCGCTTTATGTATTATAGTTGAAATTTCGTACTCCCGTGTAAAATGCATTTCGTGTTAATAAAAATACATATACATATACTTTGAGTTTACGGCGATGTGAGGAGCGGAAAACAAACAGAATCTTAACACGTAATACGTTTACTGTGGACATTTTAGTAGCGTCTCGAAAAAAACCACGCGACACGAACGGTACGCATACACGGTATCATTCAAATTGTTTTTTGTGTTGCGTGCCTGCGTGTGTCGGCGTATACGTGTACTCGAGGACTCCGCTTTTCAAATTTGCTCGTTCGAAAAATTAATTTTCAATCGTTTCGATTAATATTTCCAAAGTTACGTATACCCGTGTACGTTCGTTTATAGAAGACGGAGAACGTACAAAAACTACGATTACGAAAGTAGACGGATGCAAAAACAAACCCTATTAGGATCGAACTTACGGCGTCGAAATACCGTAGGAATTACCAAAATGATAAGATATTGATCGTTTTTTTTTCGAAACTTGGGACGGACATTTCAGAAAAATATGCGCGTATGTGATTAAACATTACGTTTATTACGATTTATTTTCGAAAAAATATTCGTACCCCGAAATTCCCTTAAATCGAAAGAAACATCGTGTGTATTTCATTATCGTGATATATCGATATATAAAATCTGCCGTCAAATCCGAACGACCGAGATTCGTACGATATTCGTTAAACATCCCCGTGAGTTAACCATAATTTCAACGACGTCAAAAACGCCCGTTTCCCCACGCGTCCCGTCACAATTCACAATACGCACAATACGTTTAAATCTTCCGCCGTACAATATTAGTACACGTTTAGCGTTTAAACGCGTTTTTCATTTTTAGTTATTTTTCGTTCAGTTACTATTCGGTTCACCATGTGTAGCCACACAAGTGGCGCCGCTAAGGAGACACATTTAGCGCCCTCGAAGATCTTTGGCCGTAGTTTTTCAGAATAAAAAAAATCGTTTTATCGTTCGCTTTTTAGTTGTACTACGAGTATTTTTTTACAGAAACGTATCGAAACGTCACTTCAGACAACGGTTACGATCGCAAAAAGTTTAACGATAAACGCGCGACCATTCGGACACGTGCGCATGTGTCATGTTCATCATTGAAAATTGATTTGGCGAGATTCGAGCGAGTTACTTACCTACGCCTCGTCGCGTATTCAATGAACTACTACACGTCGCCCCCCCCAAGTCTATGAACTAGCCACGATTTCAGCGGTTATAGATTTTCACTAAACGACGAATTGGGCCCGAGACATCAGTCAGTATTAGGCCACGCGTAATTAACGCGATTGTTTCGGTACGTTTTTTATTTCTCGTAGCAGCCGTCGTTCGGTTACTTCGTCGGCGAGAGGGATGGTCGTTAGTAGTCCGTCATAATATAACCGAAACCACCACCTGCAGCGGACCCGGTCGCCAAATCTCACAGCGAGGTCGGCGGCTAGCGTGCGTGTGTGTTTTAGTGGCCGTTTGGAGCGCGTTTAAGGACTGGCGACGACGGATGGCGGCGAGAGCTTTTAAAAATAAACCTATATAACATTTACGATTTCGCGCCGGAGCCCCGCGACGACCATTTGGAAATAGACATTCTGGAACCGAGCCCGGGGGCGCCGCGACGCTTCGGTCACTGACACCGACGGCGATTTTAAGTGCACACACACACACACACACACACACACACACACGAGCGGGCCCGGCGCGACGCACGCACACATAGTCCGTCGCCGTAATAAAATTATACTTCGCCTTCACGGTCGCCGTCGCCGGCGACGTCGTCGTTGGATTCTTATTGATTTTGTCTTTCCCCTCTCCTCCCCCACCAGGAAAAACAAATACGTTATACGTATATACTCGCCGACTCGTCGAAGAATTTAAAAGCTCTCCTCTCCGCGCGCGCCACGAGAACTATTTTTTCGCGTACTACGCGTAAAAACACGTGTCGCGAAAAATGTTCTCTACGTCCGGTACCTCTCGTTAACAATATAGTCTTCGTAGCGACACATTGTCCACTTTTATTATTAAAAAACGTCCGCGAAATTTCGGTAGATTTAAAAACTCCTCGGCGAGACGGAATTTCTCGCGAAAATACGCCTCGCTCCAAACCTATCGTAATCGGCGTTCGAAGTGTTCGCGCTCTCTATATAGCGATTCGTAATTTTAAACCGAAACGCAATTTCCGCGTCGCGTGACACGTGGCCGGCCCGCCGTACATATAGACGGAAACGGTGTAGATAAATGCTTCGTGAGTGAGATCAGAGTGACCGTTATTTAAGGTTTTCGGTAGACAATTCGAAATTGGCCAATTTAAACGTGCCCGACGAAATTCTGTCGAGCCGATAAACCTTTTTCTAAACATTCCCTGGGTCACTTCGCCGGAATATCTACCGGAATGTGTTATGTAGTAAATTTTCTCAAAAAATAAAATAAATAAACTTTCTAAATGGACTGTAATTTGTGTTTATTGAAATCGTAGGTTTTCCATTTCTACGCCGGTTGTGTCTACACGAAGAAAATTTGAAAAAAAAAACCGTAAAAAAAGAAAACCAACGACGAAAATGTTCTACAATAGTTTCCAAGTGCGTACGTCCGCTACAGTTTTCGTATAAATGGCCTTCTTCGTAATATAATAATACACCGGTATTAAAAGCGTTAATATCGTTCTATTTATATTTTTCGATCGTTTATTCGCTATAGCGAGTTTAAATATATATATATATAGTCGAATATAATAAACAAAGAGTCGTCGAAAATCGATTAATGTTTCGAATTTTTTTATTCGAATAAGTCACCGTTTTTCTTGTCGATATCACCCAATTATACACGAGTCTATAAACGCACATTTTTCAACGTTTTTTTTTTTATTAAGTACTTATACGTTAACTTATAAAATTCCTGCTGGAATAATAGGTACGACGCGCGTATGGAATAAGAGCTCTCATGCGCGCTGCATACTGTTTCAGTGGTAGTCGTCGCCGGTACAGACCGGAACGGAAAGCGAAACTATTTATGTTACTCCCGGACGATATTCCGTGCCCACGTGGCAATTATATAATTACGTGTATATACGTACGGACATTTCTTATAATTCGAAGTTATATTTTCTGCGTCATTTTTACTAAACAACTAAAATAACAACCACCGAAATAGTTCGTTAATTCTATAATAAGCTTAGACGACTTAAAAACTCTATACGAAAAACAGCATGTATATGTACGCCATAAAGAACTATTAAATCACCGGCAATTTTTGTATTTTATTAGCGAATTCCATTAATATATGAAGTTGTTTAATCGCGTCTTCTTTAAATTTTTTACTCCCGGGAGACAAAAATGTGTTAATAAATTCGTTTTGATTTAAAATTGTAAAACGTTATGTAACAAATTGTCGATTTTTTCTAAATAAAATAATTTTAAAAAAAAATTGTAAAATTTCGGAACTATGACGGATAAAGTTAAAAATTTAAATTACTATTCGGAATTTATAAAGTATCGATAAATAAACGTAGAATATAAATATATAAAAACGTGGCTACAAATTCCTTTATACCTCGTGTAATTTCATTAACAACATCGGTGAGGATTTAATGGGATTAATTTTTAAAAGTTAAAAACGCTCGTCATCTCGAAATATCGTGGTACAGAGACCTCGTTTAATTTGATTAAAAAAAAAAACGTATCGTTAAATAAATGTATATATATAAGAAAAAAACGTTAATTGGAGTACCGTCGATGGGTGGTTTCTTTTCAAGTTACTTAAAAAGTCCGCGTAATTACTCGTTGTACCAAGTTTGGTATAAAATTATTTTTTCTAATAAAATTTCGTTTAAAAAAAAGTTATAAAAACCGCGTTTCCGAAAAATGGGTTTTTTTACGTTTTTCGACTTCAAACGAAAAAATGGTTTACACGATCATACGTAGAACTTTAGAACAATCAAACCCAAAATGTTTCGGTTTATTCCGTTGTCTTTTTTTAATAATATTTTTATCGAATATATTTTAATAAAATGCGTTTCGAATACCGTAATAAAGCGCTTTTAACGATTTCATTCCCAGTTCACGCGTTCTATCTTTTAATGGCAATATGTAACATATTTACATTTTTTAAAAATCGATATATATATATAAACGTAGGTACATGTGTACGTATTCATATTCGCGCGTTTCAATTTATCAAGATAAATAATAAACGTGTGATATATACCATAATGAAGATCGGTAACAAAATTTAATAAAAAAAATTATTTCGAGTGTGTGTGTGTGTGTGTGTGTGTTGTGTGTGTGTGTGTGTGTGTGTGTGTGTGTGTGTGTATACACGCACATATAGTAAAAAATTCCTCGTTTTTTTATTATACACATATATATATACGCGTTATGTTTTATACAATTTGATATAAATAGAAATTCGGGTAGATAAACTTAATTTATCCAACGCGTTGTTATATCGAGTAAAGAATAATGTAAGGTTGAATTTCGACGATTCATTTCGCTCGCCTAAACTGTTTAACAATACGACAAATATTAGAAGTATGCGTGGAATTTGTCCTTAACACATTTACCGTTAGGAGGTGTTATAATAGAGAACAACGTACGTGAAACACAATTCAAAAACAATTCATAGTGTATCATCCGTCGGCCGGTACGTATTATTACTTAGTCGTTGTGTCGCTCGTATAGGCGGTATAGTGAAATACGGGAGGCGAGAAATGTATTTTCGCTTTTCTACGGATACGCGTAAAGAATCGAATATTTCGTCGTTCGGCGTCCGTGTGTTATTCAATACGTTTCGTTCGCGGCATACGCGTCTATTTAATAAATGTGAGACAGTCGATTCTGGGTCCTCGATAGGCGTGGATAGGACATACAAAAACTATGTGATAGATGGTCGGCATCTCCACTCCCCAGTCACATTCTGGCGAGTTTCTCATGCCCAATTCGCGCAAGGAATTTGCACATCTGCCGTGCGAAGTTCGTATTTCTATTAGGTGAACACCGCAAATTGCGTGTATCCGTAAGGCGGGCCAAGAGGGTTTTTAAACGTCGTCGGGACTACTACTTAACCGACAACTTACCGATATCGTCAATTTACGCCGTAAATAACAATAACGATATAAATTTCGCGCGTTCAAATTGTCCACGCTATTTATTTACCCGTGCGCGTATGTGTATATATATATATACCGTTCGAATAAAAATTTTAAATGTGGACAACATTTTCCGAAATTTGTTCTCCTCGGTACGAGCGTAAATATTTAATTTACTTAATGCGTCATCGCACAAATCTATACTTTACGTAGTGGTTGGACAAAAGTCGATATTTTTATATCGATAACTACGTCAAAAGTTTAGTATTTGAAATGTTCGTACAATACTCGTGTACGATCGGATGTATATCTAAACGTAACGACAAATAGATGTAAATTTTATTACACCCGCGTGCGCGTACATATATATATGTAAATTATAATTATAATTAAAACGTATATTTATTAATTAATCGCGTTAATCTAATAATAATCGACGAACTACTCGAGATAATTAAACCCCTCCGGAGTAGTTACCGAAAATGTCCGATTACTCTCGCTGGACTTGCAGCAGCAGCGATGTCCCATGCGTTCAATGCCAAAACGGAAAGGGATGGAGTGCTCGATGACGGGTGAAGGGGTAGCGATTTAAATATCGTGCGCGCTCGTGTGTGTATACACACGCAATACGTCAATCGATTCAGCGTCTCGGCGCGGGGAAAAAACAATTATATTACGCGCGTTAATTTGGCGTATGTTCGAACGTACAAGTTGTGAGTGGAAAAAAGCTAAAAAGAAGACGGCGAGATGGGTAGGGATATGTATACGTCTTCCGAACAAAACAAAAAGCGCTTCGTTCGTCGCCGCCATACCGTTCCTAATATTATTACGATCGTTATTGCGTACGTACGCTACTTGTCGTATACGGCGTATGTAACTTACTACAAGTAATACTCGTAAGTACGTTCGCAAAGTAAACGATAGAAAAGTCGGTTTTCGTCGAATTCCACCATTCCTTCTCCAACTGGTCGCGCGCGTGTTAATAAACCGGCGGTCGTCCCAGGACATTCGCGAACGCGAGATTTCCGTCTTTGGTTACGCGTCTATACCGTAGACGTTAGTCTCTCGTATCAAACGTCCCCGATATCGTTTCGAAAAACGAATTACTCGGACAACCGAACGATTATCGTGGTCGTACGCGCGACGTTTTTCAAAAAGTTACTCGTCGAACAAATACGACGTCATATGTCGTGGCCGAATTCCAAAACGTCGGACGCGCGCGAAATTCCGATCGCCCGTTTCCGTTGAAATATACGGACGTGGTGGGCACACACGTGCGCGCCAAATGCCCGGTACGCCGGGCTCGTGTAAAACGGAACGCGTCCGGTTTCGTCCGTCCATTGGTGTTTAGGTTAGTCGTCGACCGTTTGTCGCGCGGGGATTTTTGGTTTTTTGCGGCCGACGGACGGCCCCACCCAGCCGGCGTATATTCGTCGCGCCCGTGTATCATCCGTTCGTGGTCTTCGTCGGTATTTTTTTTTTATATCAATTCCGTCTCGTAAATATCCCCCCCCCGCCGCCGCCGACAACAACGGGTCTTCTTCCCTCGTCCCGCGAAAATCGACGGCTCACCGACGGGACGGGCGGGCCACCAACGAGCTATGGGAACGACACGTCGGGCGGCGGAATGGAGTTGGCTGGGGAGGAGGAGGCACATTCCGTCGACGCGGCGGCGGCTGCTAAGGACCGGTCTGGTCGTACGTCGCGTGCGTGCGCGCGCCGCCCGGTCCGTGTCTCGCGCCGGGCGCGTGCGTGCGTCGACGCGTTTGTGCGCTAAGCCGCGCCGCGCAAGGGTTATCGACCCGGGACACTGTGGTATGCGGCTACGACCGCGGTATGTGTCGCGTTTCTTCGAAACACCGTTCTGGGAGTGCGCGACGTCTATATACGCGCGTGAAGGGTGATTTTTTACGGTCGATGCGCGTAAATTATCGACGACGGGTTTGTGGCGGTGGTAACCGAAGAAAACGATTTTATCGTTCCGGGCCCTAGGTCGGCTAGGCAAAGTTTTTGGTCGGTTGGCCTCGCCGTGTCCGAAACCGCACGGTGCGCCCGTCGTGTTCGAAAATAAGAAATATCTCGTCTGGAGACGCAATAACAACGGGAAAACGTGACGTCGCGGCCCGTCGTCGTACCACTGTCTACGCGACCGACATTGGATCCGTGTGGATGACGGCCAAACGCGGCGCGTATTTATTATGCGCCGTTTCTCGGCCGATCGCGTGGTCCCCGGAGAGAAATTGACCATCCGTCCGAGCTAACCGGGGCACGTTCCTGTCGTTGGCCATACGTGTTCGCGGCATACGTCCCCACGGTATACCGCCGGCCAGGGACGTCACTCCGTTAGTTGGCCCGCACAGTTTGGGCGGCAAAGTTGTCCGGTGTACGAACGGACGACGGGCCCTCCAGCTCGCGCGTCGGCGTGGGAACGAAACGAACGTCCCCGGCGTTGTTGTACGAACCCGTCGAAATCCGGGACGGTCAATTGTCGTAATTATAGCCGACGCGGCGCCCGTCTCTTTGTCCCGTGACACTACGATAAACGGAGAAAACGGTGGCCGAGATAGACAGATCGACCCGGCGGCGCTGTTCAAAACGTTTTCCGTCGTACGTCACCCTAAACAACGGCGGACCGTCGTCGACGAATTCGTGATACCCGGACGGTTTCGAAACCAGCGACGACGGACGTTTAGTGGTCGCGAATCAATTTATGATATACGAGCCGTTTATTAATCGCGTCGCGAACATTACCCGCGTAAGTTGTTACATGGCGCGCGCGTTTTATCGCCACTATGCGTACGATAACGTCCGTTACACCCGCCGAGTTGGTTATTTCGTTCGTCGTTTTTCCCTCCCGGGGGTAGTCGCCGTGCCGTGTTCGTAAACTATACCCGTGCGCACCGTCGCTGGGTCGGATAAATATTCAAGCGATTCATTCACCGAACGAGAAACGGTTCTTGGCGGCGGCCCGTACACACACGGCCGTTTCGTGTCGTCGTAAATTGCCGCCACGCGCGGAGTCACAGGGCCCTGACGGAAATAACGAAATCCGTCGATTTTTGGTGAACGCGTTGTCGCCGTTCTATTAGGGATCGAAAATGACGCGACATGTTTTTAACGTTCGTTACAATTACTCGTCGTTTCAATGAAACGTAATTTAGGTACGCGTTATGCGTGTGTCATTGTTTCGACACCGTAACAAAAAGTCGCGTAAATTTCCCACCACCCTCAGAAAATTTTCGAGAATCTCAAATTTTAAACGCGTCGATGATATAATCGTATGGATGAAAATATTCTAAATTGTGACACCACCCGTCCTTTTAAAAAAATTATTTTTTTAAACACGCGGCTGGTAAAAAATGTTCGAAAATTGTTCAACGACGACGAAACGACACGTCATTAGGTAGGTATACCTGTGCGAGCAATGCGCTAAGAATGCCTTAGATAGACCCTCGGCAGGGCAGCCACAGTAAACACACGTGTGTGTGTGTGTGTTCGTGTGGAATTTTTATTGGCACCGCCGTTTCACTATCCGCACCACGCCACAGCTCCCGACGGTGTATTCGATTTTTATTTCGTTTATCCGAGAAATCGGCGGACGGGCCGCGCGAATCGATCGGGTGGTGGTAACACAACAGGTTATGCTGTATTATCGCACGGCCGGGTCGTGTTTTCCACGTGGTCGAAGGTCAGTCCGATTATTCCGGCGACGGAAGAATATGTTTTCGGCGTTCTATATTCGATTATCGTTTTTCTAAACGTACGAAAATGGCGGCCGGGTAGGGTTCGGTTAGGTGTCGACGAGGGTGATGAAATCTTACAAGGACATGGCGTAAAGGAGACACACAAGGGGCGCGTGTGTACGGACGGTTTTTTACACGTCAACCGGACGATGGAAGTTCCATCGCGCAGGAAATTGTACGCGGCTGGTCCGTGTGTGTTGGTACGTCACACACATACACGCGCGCGCGTTCGTAAGTATACACACACACACACACACACACACACACACACACGGTTGGTTTTTATGTATGAATAAAATGAACGCGTCGCTTATTAAACGGCGCTGCGCCGGCGTACGTCGGTGGGAGGGCGCCGCCCGTTGTTCGTCGGCTAACCATTCGCCTCCTCCGCCGCTAACCTCACCGATTCACGGTCGTGTGTGTACGCCGTGGGCAAAGTCGAACGGCGGGGCACCCGTTGTGTTGTAGTAGGACGGGCGGGTGGCGGGAAAGTAAATTATTTTCTGAATGAAAACCGGCGACGGACGAGAACGAGTGAGGAGACGACGACGACGACGATCACGCGGCCGTGCGTGCGTGATCGCCTATCGCGTCGTCCCCCCCCCACCGGACAAATTCCCTTAGTAGCGAGCGAAGAACACAAGTCCGCTCCGTTATCGGTGTGTGTGAAACCCACGAAGCGAGAACAATCGGCGTCGGCGGCGATGGGAACGGAACAGTCGTATTTAAGCGCATGCGCGAACTTTCCCCGTTCGTTCTTCAATCCCCGCCACCTCGGCGCTGCTAATAATCGCCAGACACGCGCGCCCGTGTGGAATGAACGACGCGGCGCCCCTACCCCTCCAACGAATACATCGTACCAACCGTACGCCCCTTCGCGTACACAAACTGTACACGGTATTCGGAGCTGCCACGGTCTCGGTCGGTGCCGTTGGTATCTACTCGCAGTCGCCGTTTTGTTTCAATGCCTGCTGGTCGTCTCTTCGCTTTCCACCGGTGTTCCATGTCTAGTAGTAGAAGTGCTACTACTACTACTCCTCACTCGAGCACAGAACACCACTGCCACCGTCCGTCCGTCTGTGTGTGTGTGTGTGTGTTGGTTCAGTACGCGTGTTCCAGTAAAATTTATCTCGAGTATTTTCAATTTTCCGTACCATTCGAACATATTCACGCGATTACATAATAATAGCCTCATTGGCGCAGTCGGCCCGTCGTTTTCTTTCCATCGTACTCGGCCGGGTAAGTATTTTCGAATCGCCCTCCCGTTAATTCCTTCAGTTATTTGACAGATTCACACGGACCAGCGGCTCTCACACGATTTTAGCGCACGAGCGACGACACGCACACGGACGGCGACCATTTTATCGTACGTTATTTCCCACGCCCCTCCGGCCGGTTCTCGTTGTTCCGACGACCGGATACGCGCGTGTGATGATTTCTCACGGAACACGTGGTTTCCTACGTAGTAACACGCCTGGTACACGCTCCCGTGTTTCCGAAATATTTCGCTCGCCGATAGACGAAAATTAAATTCGTCCCGACCAACGGAATAGTTGTAAGTCTCGCGCGATATTGCCGTTTACCGTTGTTTTTAGAAATATATATATATTTGTTAAACCTGTTCGATTTCGTCGGAAGATTATTGTTTCGATGTATAAATTTATCGCCACCGTATGTTGTACGTATTTTTTTTTTCGCGCGCCTATTTCAGACGTGTTTGGTGCGAAGCTGGTTTTCACTTTGATCTGTCAGATTTTAATTTACGTCATCTGAGATCATTGTGAAAGCTAATTTCGTTACTCACGACAATACCACGTGACCGAATATATTTTTTCGTGCCTCGCCGCTACGCCCGAGATTCGTACGTTCGAAGCCCCGCCGTCTATTTTATTAACGAAACGTAACTAACGCGCTCACGTTACGTTATCGACGATCGTTTGTTCTTTTATTGAAGTACTTACAACGTAAATTGTGATTCCGGTAAAAGGTCGTCGTCGTTTTCTTCGGTCCCTTAATTTACGCGGAAATTATTTTTTAACTCTGGCGTGACTAATTATAAAATTAGCGGTGGTCGTTAACGCGCGATGTTCCATAGTGGAACCGTATGTACTACCGGCGTCAACGATACCCTTCACTTGCGACTTGTGCTAGGCGCTACACAGGAACGGTGAAATCAGGTATTAACGATATTTTTACGTAATAATAATGACGGTCGTTATTATTTTTTTGTTTACCGAAAAAAATTACCTTGTACATTTGTAGATGTTTCAATGTTAAAAAATGTTTATCGCTTAAACTTGTTTTGTTTTTTGTTCGATGTTATTTAAATATATACGATCTTTATATATAATCACGCGTTTTGTACGTAATTAATGATTTTTAAATTGTTCAATCTTTTTATTTTATTATAGATACGAGTCTTCTGTAGTTATTTAATGAATTTTTATTGTGTTTTGTTTCCCCAAAATCCAAATTCATTTCCTCGCCTAATAGTTTCGTTTACCATTTTATATTAATACATCATATTTGTTTTGTATTTTAATATAATATTGTGCGAAACACTTACACAATTTCAACATAAGTTTTGGTAATACTTTAACGCATGAAACAGCAATAAGTATTACGACTTCAAATATATATTTTTTTTTAAATTTATAACGAACGTTTTGCCGTTAATTGTCACAATGTATATATTTGTGTATATTTAATATCTTAATAAAAAAAATTCAGATTTAAGCTTTGCAAAATATTCATGGAATAATAAGTACGAATAAACGTTAAATTTTATCAAACGATAATCGTATAGTGGTAAAAATATAATCTTATGATTTCTACTTCGTATTTTTAAATAGGTAATACCAATAAAATAAAAGTTACTGGTTGATATTTATAACGTTAATTTTGCTTAAAAAATTTAGTTCAACTCGTTAGAATTTTATAACAAATTAATATCGAATAATGCATAAACATTTCTCAAAATGCCTTGCAAGTCCATAATTAATTTTATTCTATTTTGAAGGCTATTTGTTTTAAGAAATTCAAAAAAAGAACTTGTTAATAACGCCTTAGCATTTTTTAACATTCAGTTTAATTTTGTTTTATGCACCGATGTTTACGTAATTAGAGTGCCGTCAGTATGTAATCTTTGAAGTCATTCTTCAGCAATGAACGATAAAACACCAATCGCTGATCGCGTTTATTTTTCGATTGACGTACGGCCGATTTGATTAAAATACAAAATTAATTTAAGCGTAATTTGAAAATAATGCGTAGAACGATCGCGAATATGTCAAACTAATAGGGTAAGTTGATTTCTTTAACGATTTCGGTCGTATAAAAAACGACTTCGAAGTGTTTTTATTTTAGATGATTCGCACCGTAACCGTTACCGCGATTATTGGGACATTTTGAATTCAAAACATCCCTCAACGGATGACATTATTCGACGATTAATCGAAGACGTGTCCGCGATGTAGGTTGTTTACGTGCGAATAACGACGCGTTTTCGTATTTACGATAAATAAAAATCGACCGGTCATTCTGTTCGCGGATTTTTGCCGCCAACGGGGTGGACTTTTACGTACCAAGCGGTCGAATATCCGTCGATGACGCGTATAAATTGTCCCGTTTCTTTTAACGGAAACGAAATTGTTTTTGGTGCGCGTTTCGGTTTCGTGTTCCCGGGCCTATTGTCGTACACGTCTTTTTAAACGAACTATCCGCCGTTCTCTATTAATACTGTCGTCGTCGATACTCCCGAATATTGTTCGTATATTTACGCCTAAACAATTTCGATTACGATATTTATCGTCGTGACCACGTTTTAAAATAACACCTCTATTAGTTACGACGAATCGCGGTAATTGTTCGGGTAAATAACAAGTATTGCTAAACGCCCGTTGCGTTACGTACCGTTCGAACAATGTTATCTTCGAAACGCGCGACCTAAAGGTTGGGTAAAATTTCTAATACGGAGTCAATACGAGAACGTTCTCGAATTCGGTAAGTCGTTTCGTAACGTTTAATTAACGTAAACCATGAGTCGGCCGTATTCGGTTCCGGTACGCGAAATCGCCAACGTCGTTTAATCATTTTTCACGAGACGTGGGCCGTTTTTACGTTCGCGCATTTTTTCGAGCCGACCACGGAAAAAGGCACCGTGTTCCCGTCGGTACACGTGACGCGCACGTCGAACGCCGTAGATCGTATTCGCCGGTCGGCGCGTATGGAAACGGCGAATTATATTGTGGGCGTCTCGAACGCGGGCAACACACGAAAATTCGGTCGAATTGTGCCGTTCCGGTTCGAAAAGACCGCGGAGTCATCGTTAAAGAATTCCCGTTCGAAGGACAAACGGAGAGATTGATCAACAGCCGCCGCTGTTTATTATAACGCACGGAAAAATAACGAAACGTTTGAAGAGGCGTTCGGGTCGGGATGAATTCAAAAGTGGCGGGGATGGTAGGGCGCGCGCCGGGTTTTTCGCTCGTTTGGCGAATAAAATTGCCGTCGTTACGTAAAATTTCCGTATCGCAATCCGAAGTTCACCGGGTTCTCGAATAGTTGTTGTAACAATACACGGTGTCGTAACCGCGCAAACGGAACGCTCGCCAGCCCGTTAGTAATGGGATGATGGAATCGTCGTTTCTCGATAATCCCGCCGATCGTTTTGTCCGTCGGTTTCTCGTTCCAATTACGAACGGCCAACGTCGTTCCCGTTTCGTATCGCACGTGTACACTATCGGTCGGATAGTCCACGCTCCCTCCATCATCAAGTTCTCCTCGGGCAATAAATCTCCGGATATCGAAAATATTTCGGCGTACGATTTTCGGTTACGGCGGCGATTACGATTCGTGTAAATAGTAAACGCTTTTCTCGCTATCATCTACCGTCGCGCGTACAACGAGCAATTTCGAACACTGGGAGAAAACGCGGTGGCTATCGATTCCGCTCTAACGTCGGTACTTCAAGGTCCGAAAATTGACGTTCGGAGTTATTTGGTTGTACGCGAAAATCCGATTTTACTCTCACGGGGTTGGGGATCGTAGCGAAGACGTTCATTTATCGTAAAACGGCCGCGGTGCCGAAATTACGGGACCCGTCGTTTATACGAATACGACGACCGCCGCGGCGGTTTGGTGATAAATCCGGTGCCCTTCGATTGGGCTGTGGCGCGACGCGGCCGAAACCCGCCACGAACGACGCGCCTTTTGTCGGTGGAAAGAAGATAATCCACACAAGCCGGCCGTAGAAACAGGAAACGAGGTGTTTGTATTGTCACTCTGAATCGCCCTCCTGTCCCCACCACCCGTGACGTTTATCGAAAATATCTCGCCGATAATAATAATAAAACGTGTCCGTTGTCGCCAAAACACGACCGAAGGAAATGACGACACAAAAACCCTCGAAGACTTATATTCGAAGATCCACAAATAAAACACGTGCGCCTCGCCTCTTCCGCGTACTGAACGTTTAAACGATCGTAATCGAAAAACAGTCTCTTACCGAACCTTCCCCCTCACACCCCCATCGAGTATACCGGCAGAAGTTTAGCGACGTATACTTACATACGTAGAAGTGCACTAACGAGTCAACTATGTTCCTATACTAAAAAAAAAAAAACACGTACGTCTAAATATTTCCAATTGACACGAGTAAATTTATTTTCTTTAAACTGTATGTATATGTATATATATACACGAGCGTAGAATATTTATACTTAGAATATACACGAATAAAAAAAAAAATTCTTAAAACAATCGAATTATACTTTTTACAATAAATCGTACAGCGACGTGGTCAACGTCTATTTACAATTTAAACAAATATATACTATTTATCAATATATATAGTACGCAACGTGGCGTTGTTATTATGTCCTTACATTTATACATTTACGCGAAATATGTATTAAGAGTTTAATCGTAAAAATTTGTGAATTGTTTTTTTACGCGTGTAATTATATATTGTTTAGGATATAAAAAAAAACCACATATGTGTTGTAAACAACGAAGAGAATTTCCTAAATTTTAAACGATATACAAAAAGAAAATTAATATTTTTTATACTTATATAAAACGTTAAAACACAAATTGCTTACTCTATTAATGAATTATTACTCGTAATAATATGTAGACGTATATATGTTTATATAAAAAAATAGTAATGATTATAACAATAACAACACTGTAGTCTGTGGATGTTCTGAAGTTAGGAACCGACCGTGAAAATCGGAGTACAAACATTGCGTATTACAATGGGTGCTTCAATAGTCTATAAACTTAGAAATTTAAAAAAAATTACAAGTAGTCGTACTAACACGTGTACACACAATTTTATCAACGGATCGCCATACAATAAGATAGAGGTTTAGTCGCTTATGTCTTGGTAATTTTATTAATCGCTACAAACATTTTTGGCGAGTTTTCGTTTTAAAAGGGAAGTTGAAATTATTTCATAAAAAAAAAACTTATCTAAATCCTAACTCAATATGTATACAAAATTGATTTAACAAACAAAATTGTGTACATATATATGTATGTGTGTGTGTATATAATATAAACAAAATTCCAAAATCTAAATGCATTCTTATCGTTAATTTGTCTAAATTATTGATAATACATTTAATTTTATCAAAAGTCAATAATTACAAAAGAAATAATTTTTTTTTATAATACAAAACGTTAAGATAAAAAAGAAGATTAAAAATATATAGAAGAAAATTAATGGTAAATTAATTCGAAATAATTCTACAAATTGAAAAATGAACATTTAAAAAACAATATAATCAACTTTTGAGGTGTTTATTGCGGATTATTCTTACTAATACTATTTATTATATTAAAAACAATTATGAATAATACTTAATCATTAAATAGGTAACATAATACAAAGTGAAAACAATTTTCGTTATTTTATGTAGAATTCATTTGTTAGAAATGTAAACACAATGTTGAAATTGTCAGACTAAAAAATTCCTTTCATTTCATCTGATACGAGTATGCACGATGGCGATGGAATTTTATGAACCTATCAATTTAAAAATCCATTCTATTCAAGTATAATATTGTTTTCTTCAGTCAAATACAACTTATTATTATTTTTTTTAAATATAAAACATTTAATGAATACATAAACAGTGTACAGTTTTTTTTTCTAGTTTTAAACACAAAATATTTTAACGCTGTTTTTGCCAATAATGACGATTATTATTATACCTGGGTTTCTTATATCCTCCACCATTGCCATTGTGACGATAACCATTATTATACGGTTTGTAACTTTTGGATCTATTCATCCATGTGATTTTACTTCTTCCCATTTTCCCGTTATATTGGTTTAATTGATTATGTAACATTTGTAAAGCGTTAGAACCGCCATTTTCTTTCGGATAATGGTTTTTATTATCAATTTTTTTCTTTTTTACCTGTAATAAGATTTGTTTATTACAAACTGATAACGGACACATCTAACTTTTAATTCAATTACATAAGGCAATAAAACAATTTTTAAATTTAGTAGTTTACACGACTGTTAAAAACTATGAATATACTCACAACTCCTCTATCGAAATCTTCATTGTACTCATCATCGAAGGAGCGTTTGATTCCATTATTTTTATCTTGTTCAGCCTCTCGATCCACAAAGCTTTTTTCACCGTTCCAAGTTTTCACTGAAAATATTTAATTACGGGTTTTTATTTATCAATACAAGCCTGAATTTTCTGAAAATCAATTACCATTGTTTATACTAAACATTCGATTATTATGTTTAAATAGGAATTTGTTAGCCATTCAGATGTGTGGAAATAATGAAATAATATACACAGAAAAAGAATTTTTAACCAACAATAATACAATGTCGAGTTTAATTTCGGTATTTTATTACTCTATATTCAATATTGTTCAAATTTATGACAAAAAACTTCCGATTTTAGAAATACAATTTTCCAAGATCAATTTCACAACACTTAAGCAATTAAAGTAAAAATATTTGAACTAAATTAAGAAACTAAGTATGGATGCAATTTTTTTTAGAAGCCTTGACATGGCCAATTTGTGTTGAATGATAGGTTTGTTGATGAGCGGATCCAGGGCCACCTAATGTAGATGATCAGTGAGTACACTAAGGCGCTTAAAAAAAGTTGTAGCAAAGTTGACCTTAAGATAAAATAAACATATGTTATGCATGCCAAATTCACTAAGTTCAACCAGTTTACACTTTTCATAAGCGCCTATAAATACATACTTGATAATGTAAGGTACAGCCCCAAACCCTAAAACTCAAAATTATTTATATATTTAAGGAATAAATAATAAATGAAACTTCACTACATTATAAACTAAAGCCAATAATGAAAATTGAATAGAAGCTAGTAAATCCTTAGATAGATGAGTGGGGTGACAAGAAGATATGATAAGAAATGAATATATAAGAGGAAGTATAGTAGCGTCGATTATGGATAAAATGTGGGAGAATAGACTTAGATGGTTTGGTCATGTTATGAGGAGAGAAGATTGGGAAACAGTAAGATCAGTTATGGAATTGAGTATGGAAGGAAGAAAAGGAAGATCAAAGAAGAAGTGGTTGAATGGGATTGAATGTGATACGAGGACTGCTGGTATATGCGTGTGGAGAATATGGGAGATTGGGCCAAATGGAAGTTTAGAGCGAAGGTGGCCAACCCCAAATAAATGGGATAAAGGTGAGGGAGATGATGAATAGCAGCGAGTAATATTATGTAAATTAGTGTATACACAAGTATATAACTTTTTAAAACAAAGGTTAGATTATACTACGCGTTAAAAGTTATGGCTTTAGTTTACAAAACTAAATACAAGATACTATTAGTAAAACATTTATATTTACCATCGCCACCAAAACCCAAGTGTGTTCTAGATGTCTTCATACTTTCTTTGAAATTTGATTTACCGTTAGAACAATTAGTTTGAATATCAGTGTTAAATTTTTGCCTAAATAATGATATAAAATTAATAATAAATTTGTAGTTTATAAATTGTGTGTATATACACACATACACATTTTTATAATATGTAACTTACCAATTTTTTGTTCCGTTTAAAGGCTTATTGCCATTTGATAATTTATTCCTGGAATAGAAGTACAAAATTATTACGAAACATAAAATAAGAATTATAAAAACGACAAAGTTTAATTTAAATATTACAACGTTTATCACTACATTATATTAAGAAAAAACTAACCAAGATTTATCCTCAAGAAAACCATTCCCATTTGTCTTTAAGTCAGTTGGCGATTTATTTCTGTAAATATAAATTGGAATATTCAGTCTAAGTTGGCATTTATAATAAAGTTATAATACTAACCCGTTATAATTATTATGTTCAAATCTTATTTTTAACTTATTACTGTCAAATTCTGAAGTTCCATTCTCACGACGGCGATGTTTTTTCTCAGAATCTTTTCCTTCCATTGAATGAAATACTTTAGAATTATTATAATCACTATCATCTTTCGGAATTCTAACTAAACATTTTCTAATTGATTCTTGATCACACCTAACTTCTAATGGTTCATCATCTTTGGGTTTTAAAACTAAACATTTTTTTGGAGGTAGATTTTCACGTTCAACAATGGGCAAATCGTCATTTCTTGGCTTCAATACTAAACATTTTTTAGGCGTGATTTCTTTATCAAATTCATCACTAGGGTCTTCCTTTGGTCTCATTACTAAAGGTTTTTTATCTGGGACTTTTTGGTCCGTTGAGTGTTTTATTTTTCCTGTCACGAGTGTACTACTATCGTCGTCAGATAATGAACTACTTTCAACGTCACTATCATCTTTATCAGAATCAATATATGGTACTAAACTATTATAAATAGATAATGGTTTAACATTACTTAGAGTTTCTATTGATTTGTTATTAGAATTCAAAGTTGTTTCACTATGTAATTTATCTTTGTGTTGCACTTGTTTTAACCTAAAACATACATAGAATAATGTTTTTAATTAGAATAGAAAAATTTATAAAAAATAAACCAACTACGATAAACTTATACTTACAATTTTACATTTGAATCCCATTTGTCATATAATTGGTGTTTTTTATCTTTAATATTAATTTTTTTAATATTATTTAAACCATTTAATGGTTTTGAAACACCATTGGACAGTTTCATAACATTATTTGAAGGTTTTGTAACACCATTGATTTTGTCTAAATATATTTATAAACATTAAATTAGAAAATAAATAACGATATAAAAAAAATATAAAACGCATACTTGAAAAAAATCCATTAACAGAAGGTTTACAACTTGAGGTAGAAGTCACAGTTGACGTTTTACTTTCTACAATTGTGTTATTCACATTTTCTAATGGGTCTAATTCATAAAATATTATATATGAATCATTACTGGTTGAATAATTTTTGAAACTAGTTTGATAAACCTGTATTAATAAAATTACTATTTAGAAATAAAGCGATATCACAAAAATAATTTTAGTATAAAAAGACATACGTTTGAGTCATTAAAATAATAATAAGACCCAGATGGTGTAAGGCCTAGAGTTGTATAATGTCCACTATTAAGACTTGTACCATAATGTATTACCATCGATACTAAATGATATCGTAGTGGTCGAGCATCAGTTTTAAATTTATGATAATCAAATTGATAATTTGATAAATCCAAATGTTCATTAATTTGTATAGCTTTGCTGTTTTTATTTCCACTAAATCCATTCATACCAACATTGTATCTGTCAAAGATTTTACGCAACAAAAATATTTAAGTCCGCTTAATTAATATTATAATTAATCAACATTTCATTTTAATTACATAATTCTTTACCTTTTTAACTGAATGCATAATACATTTGGAGCTTTTTCAATAGAGAATTTCTTATCAGCTGCAACTTGTCTCCGACATTTTTCACACACATATGATTCATCTAATGGTTCTTTTTCAAAATAATTATCTAAAGCATCATTAACATCGTCAGACTGCCTGATGTCCAGAATGAGATCTTGGAAATGTTGAAACGTAGTGGATATGTGCCCACATTTTCCACATGTTACTAGAATATAAAAAATATAATTATAAATTTTGATTATAACATTATTCCCCTCTTAAAGTAAGGCTACCTTCAGTTCGGATATATCCACCAAATATTTGATTAATAGGCGTGGTTTCTTTTGAATAAATATCTAGGCTAAATTAATAAAGAAAATTAGTATTTAAGTTGTACATTATTATATAAATATAATACAAAATAAAAATATATACGATTTAGCAGCATGTCCTAAAACGGACAAATAACACCGTTCCATACTTTCAATCAGGTAACGAAGGAACTCATGAGCATCTTCTTGGCGATATGTTGATAAATGTTTACAAATTACTAAAAAACAAAAAACAAAAATTATATTAAAAAAATTTTTTTTTTTAAATTATAAATACATACAAGATAAACGGTTAGTGATTATTGATGCTTTGAAGCTTGAACCAGTATGTTTTTGAGATAACATAAATGTATCACAAACCATACAAATAATACAATCTTTTTGAAATCCCGCTGAAAAATAAAAATGTATTAATAAATATACAAATATTTATGAACAATATATAATTTCATGTTATGTGTGGCCGACCCCAAATAGATGGGATAAAGACGAAGATGATGACGACATAATTTTTTAATATCTCTTTATCACATTTTTATGAGATATTAGTTTGAAATTTTACATTAAAGCAAAAATTTGTGTATACATTCTGTTCATGTTCAAATTTTATTGACCAAAAAACTATCAATATAATTTTGTATCAATTATTATTAATTACGTATAAACATATTTATTCTACTTTGAAAGTCAATGGTTGCTATGGTCATGATAATTGAGGTGTAAAATTCTAAATAAACGATTGTAAAAATACACGAAAGACTATTTATTTATGAGAGTCTTAACTTAAAAATTGAACGTTAACAATTATTGTATTATTCCTATAATTTATACTTTTTTGTAAGTAGAACGACTATATATATTTATATTTATAGCTACAAAGGCATAAGCCACCACTACAAAACATAACAATTAATGTACAACTTACTTTTCTGTTGACATGTTTTTTGATGTTGTTCATCATTCATTAACCAATTTGTAAAAGCAGGAATATGAAATAACGCCTAAACCATTAAGGTAAAACAAAACATTAAATATAAACCTAACAACGTGATGTGCAATTAAAGTACATTTTTAAATATTCATACCTGCAATGTAGAATTAATATAACATATTACACCAGAATTGTCGAACCCAGAACCGACTGACAATTTTTTGTCCTGCCAACCTAATTGAACCTGTTCTGGTGGAAATAATACGACTTTGGGTTTAGGCAAATGAGAGATCTTATTGAAATCATTATTCGTCTTTTCTTTGTTTTTAATCGTATCTTTTTTACTACATCCATTTTGTAACAACATAATACAATCTTTTTTCATTTGAGATAGCAAAGATGGCTGATGGTCAAGCATTTCAAATTCAATTTTTTTATCTAAAATTCTACTCGATGCAATGTACAAATATTTTGAATAATCGTCTGTGACAACTGTATGAGATCGTTGATTACCAACTTTGTTCAAAAGCGACTGGAACAATGCAGAACCAATTTGATTACTAGTGGCAGACATTATAAATTTAACTCATCATACAGTTAATTAAATTACCTAAAACAGAACACAATATATTTTTAATATATTTTATTTTAAATTATTAAAATTATATTTATTACACAAATAAAATTTATATATATTAATAACTTTAATACATTTAGTTAATATCCAAAATTGTGTAAGTATTGATAAAAAATATTTTAATAATAAAGGTTAACTAATAAATGTAAAAATAAAAAATTTAAATAATTCAAGTAGAATATACTGACCTACATTATAAAATTAGTAATATTATTTCAACCTACCTAATATACCAAATATATAGTTCAATAATCACTAGTATATAATTACCAAAAATTATTAAATTGTACTAAAACCTGTACGTGTTTTAAACAATACAGTATGATACCAATCAATTGGATTGAAAAATCTAATAATTAATAAACATTTACGTTTTAACAATATTGGTTGACACAGTAACAAAAGATACGAATTATTAATATATAGAGGAAAACAATTTTATAAATGCCATACGATATTTAGTAAGACGAATACAAAATGTATACGTTGGTGTGCAAATTTCAAAAACTTTGTCTATCAGTAAACAGTATAATCTGTCTCCAGGCATCATTATCACATGGTCAACAAGACGCAAGGTTATGGGAATTGGCATGTACATTTAACAAGGTAAACACGATCGCTCCATCAATATGCAAAGCGTTCGAGAATTTTTGGCGAATTGCGACACGTCGTCGATGTAAAACACGTTTGCCAGTAAGCGGATGGTATTATAGTTAACAGCACCGATATGACACTAACGTTCTACAACGTGAAACGAACGTTGTATTTGTTGTCCGTGTTCGGTCTCGCGCCAACGACCCCCGTACACAATCGTATATATACGTACATACAGCTTAAATACACGCGCGTACTAAATACGCGTCGAACGACGTACACTACACACATTGCCGTCATAATACAAAACGGTTCACATAACAACATATAGTACTTACGTCGAATCTGGGAAGCGGGCAATGGCGTGTATTATAATTGGTTGTCGTACACACGTATAAAAGTAAAAAAATTAATAATAATTACAAAATACACACACACACCACACACACACACACACAGTTACACGCGCGCATGTATGAAATAAGATTTATAGAAAAACGAAAACGACGAAACTAATAATAATAATAATTACACATCGAGGAACGTCAACATTGGAGACCAGGGAATTTTGGTGAATTTTTCCACTGAAAAATAACCTGTAAACTTGACCACTGGAGCCGCCTGTGAGGTACATAAAGTATGAATATATGATACACAGATTGCTAACAACCAATCAACACAGGGCTCATCATGATAATCGTGGAAGAGAAAATGACCGGGATCCTATTTAAAACTAAATACAAAAACGCGTATTGTTTCGGCCCGTCGGCAATGTGCCCTTGTTTTGTATTCACGTTCAGCAAACATGTATAACTTTCACAAAAATAATACGTTACCCTAATATTCTCGCGCTCGTAGTTTACGCGTTTTCGACATTTTTTGTTTATGTGAATCATTTAAAGGATACGGTCGTTCCACGAGGTAATTGTCCGTTCTTCCATGAATTGACGTCATACAGTGGAAACAGGCAGACTATGTTTATTGTAATGACCGGCCGCTGTCTTTTCCGATACCGATAAACCGTGAATGGGGGTGGATGCCGAAATGGCGTAAAGCATAGTGCGAGAAGAAGAAAATAAAATAACTTGTTAATCGTAAAGTCTGAAATCGTTTATCATTACACCATTATTCGTCATTACGCGAAAGTTCAAAAAAATTAAAATCGTACTTATTATCTCGAATATTTATTTTCATTTGGACAACGCGAATTTTCGAAGAACTGTAAAACGTATTTTCCGCTTAACTTTTATAGTTCGTATATTTTAAAATATGTATACCGTGATTAAATTCTAATTACGAAACTATTTTCTAAATACGTTTAATGTTACATTTTTAACGGAATATTTGACATACAAAATATGTTTAGACAAGTGTACTCGCATTTATATACCTAAAAGTTATAATTATACTTCAAATCTTAGTAGTCATATAGTCGGAAATAATTTGTAAATAATTCGATAACTTCGGAATTATTGAATATACTTTTCTACAATTATAATTAGAGAAAAATGAATTGTCGATTCATTTCTTGTATTTTTATTGAACTGTTCGATTTAAACGTATCCGTAAATAGATAACTGTTATTTGAACGACAAGTACTTAACCACGTATATATAGTTTCAAAAGTATCGAAATAAAGATTAAAGTAAAAAATAATAAAATAATAAACGGTAAATATTATTAGTCGCGACGAATTAGATTATTTTATACATCTACCATTTTTTAAATAACACAAGGAATTGAAATTTTTAAAAAATGTACAAAATTATTTTCAAAACGTACGAATAATTGGTTAACATGTTGAACTTTGTCGTTTTTCAAATTTTACTCTCGTTTATCGTACCACAATTATAATTCTTTTTTTATTTCTCAAGTACCTAAGTCTGGAAATAATTTCTAATCATTTCCATGTATTAATCATTGAAAACACATGGCGCATGCGCTACGTTATAATTGTACATACTATATTATTATAGACAGTTGTCTTTATAGCACCATTATATTGTTTCATCGCTAGTAATAGATTAGTAGAATCTGAACACCCATTAGTCTGTTCTCTGAGCGCGATTACAATTCTAACGTGGAATTTATAAATTGTGGCAGTAGCCGTTTATGATAAGGACTTTCGTAGTGAAATCTTATCATTCGAAATTTATAAATGTTTACTGCTAGTCGAAACTTACCGAATTATGTATCTTTGTTACAAATAGGTTGTTTGTCAAAGTGTGATTATCGGACAAGCGTATATAACTTTGCGAAGACTTCACGTCCGAGATTTAAAATGTCTGACGAGGTGGAAAAAGCATCTACAGCCTTACCAGGTGGCGATACTATATTCGGGAAAATTCTTAGAAAAGAAATACCGTGTAATTTCATTTATGAAGATGATCGGGTAAGTATGATTAAAAATATTCACCATTTTCATTAGAGTGAAAAATTTCGATTTCTTTACATGTTTTATAAGTACCATACATAACGAGTTTTAGATTAAATCATAATGTACCAATACTTTAACAATTTGTGTATTACACTAGTCAATATTAATGTTTATTAATTTTAGTTTTGTATTTTGACTAAATTAACTTTACTATTTTGTATTACAGTGTGTTGCATTTCATGACATTAATGCTCAAGCACCTGTTCACTTTTTGGTAATTCCAAGAAAACCAATTGAAATGTTATATGCTGCTCAGAGTTCAGATGAATCGGTAATTTTTATTTTCATTAATATTTGTTCTTAAAATCTAGTGTAATTACTCCAGTTTGTAAAATGGACTTACTATTTCTATTATTATATATTTAAAAAAATATTTTAAATTTTGGTTTCAGTTACTTGGACATTTAATGTTGGTTGCAAGCAAACTCGCTAAAGAACAAGGATTGAATGATGGTTTCCGATTGGTAGTTAATAATGGAAAAAATGGCGCTCAATCTGTTTACCATTTACACTTACATGTTCTTGGTGGTCGTCAGTTAGGATGGCCACCTGGTTAATTATTATTTGACGCTAAATTATTTAATTTAAAAAAAAAAAACAATCTAAATATTGGGTGGTTTAATTAAATTATGTTGTTAAATTAAAAAGAAGTCAAACACTCGATAGAATATTTTATATATACTAAATATATTTTACATAATTACAAAATCATTTATTATAACTTATAACAATATAAAATAAAATTTAGAATTGAACGGAAAATGATAAATTATTTAATTGATTAATCAGTTTAATTGTTTTATCAGTTAATAGTTTATAATATTAATTAGTATAAAATATATTTTTTATGTGGTTGCAAATAAATATAACAATGATTTAACAAATTGTACAATTTCCTGCCCTCCCAATTTAGATTCTCCATAAACTCTGTCTACAAATGTTATTGGTACTTCACCAATGGTATAATTTAGTTGCCTTGCGCGTACCATCATTTCCATTTGAAATACATAACCTTTTGATACACATGACTCTATTAATTTTTCCAACACTGGTTTCTTATACAATCTACAAATAAAATACAATTATATATTTAAATTGTCATGTATAATTTAATATTTTTTATTTCGAAAGATAAATTAATTTACCTAAAACTACCAGTGAGATCAGATACTTTTGGTCTTAATAGTATTTGGCTGACAAAATTAGCACCACGACTCACTAATTTTCTTTTAAAATCCCAACCAGAAACTCCACCATTGCCTATGTATCGTGATCCAGTTACAACATCGTAATCTTGTTCAACTTGTTTTTTTATGAAGTCGAGTATAAATTTTGGCTAAACAATATAATTACGTTAAATTCCATTTGCCATTATATAAAATAAGTTTTGACTTGCGTGGTGAGACAAATCAGCATCCATTATAACTATAAAATCCCCAGTGGCATGTTTCATTCCATGAATATAAGCAGTGCCTAATCCAAGTTTTTTCCCTCGTGGTCTTAATAACTAAAACAACATTTTAAATGAATGGGGTAGTACACGAATATTTTAAATTTATTTCTTACAATTTTATTTTTCCCATAGATGGTTTCAAGTTGTTTAGCAACTTCTAAAGTTCCATCTGGGCTTCCATCATCTATTATAATTATTTCATATTCTATTTCACTATAAGTAATAATAAAATAAGTTTTTTATTATTTATAGATAATCTGTAGATAATAAACTCTAGATACATTTATGATGTAGACGTCAACTATACAAGTTGTTATCTAAGTATTTAAATAAGAATCGCTTATGTGTTGTATCTATTATGATTTACCATGGTATATAGAATTGGTTAAATAATACTTTGTAATATTTAATTTAAATTAATTTATTCTAAATAAAAATGTAAAATATATATGTGTTATATCATTAAACTAATATATTCTTAAATTACAATTTTTTTTAGTTAAAATAATCGATTACAAACTTTTAAGCAATATTTATTGAAATATTCACTAAATCATGAAAGAAATCAGAAAATCGAAAAAAAAATTTTAAAATAATACTAGTTGATAATTATTAGTAGAATCGAAAAAAATCAAATATTACCTAATATCCAGATATTTATGTATTAGATAAACAATGATAGGTAAATTATCTTTTTCATTATATGTCGGTAGTAATATTGAGTATTTAAAAGGCATTTTAAAACGAAATCTATTAATAAATATATTATTTACTACACGAATTTGTAGAAAATATTTTAAGAAACTATAACTTTCAGCTTAATTTATATTTTTTAGTTCATAGAAATACTTCACATCCAACAAATAAAGCAGTTCAATTAAAAAAACAACTAAACAATGAGCAATAATAATTTATTAGCCACTACTGAAAGATAATGTTATCAATTATGCTTCAAATAAAGTACTTATGATATTAAACAGTGTGACTAACAAAATGTTTGGAATAAATATTTTTTTTTCTTTTAATATAAATATATGGTCTATAACTAATAGACAATTAGTATATTTGATTCCGATAAATATGTAACATAAAATAAATATAAAATTTAATAATAACAAATAATCAAAATAAATTTAATATATAAAATATTCGTGGCAAAAATTGAGTTAAACAGTAATCCATTAATTGCACTCAATGAAAAATAGAAAGCAAATATTATGTATTGCATAAGTAGATTAAATATTATTATTATCGATATTCTCCTTGGCATTATTATTAAATTAAGCAAGGAAGGTCTGTATATATTGATAAGTGATAACTGCTTCAAAATTATAATTTATTGAACGTTTGTAGTTATAAGCACAAGGTTTGCTATTTATTGTTTTCAACGCATTTCAATTTGAAAAATATCATATTTAATAGTAATAGCTGTGTTTGTGTAGCTACGATTTTATATTGTTATACTTCAAAAGCATATTAAACTTTCAAATTGACCCTAAAAACCGTTTAATTAAACTAAACTTACTACAAAGACATGTCCGTCAAAAGTGTTTTCAAAAAAAAATTAAAAATAAAAAGTCCAATTACGAAGAAAAAAAAAAACCAGAAACATAAATATATTTCTGAAACGTCTGTAGATTCTTACGTTAAGATTGACACTAATAATTTTAAAGGTGAGTGTTTAGTACCAAATAAAGTAACAAAATCATGCGAAGATACTGAATTCCAATTAAAACGTGAAAATTGTCACGAAACAAGTATTGATAATGATGTAATTGTAGAGTCAATAAAGAAAATTAAAAAAAAAAGGAAGTCTGAAGATCATAATATAAATAATAAATACAAATCACCTAAAAAGAAGAAAGTAAGTTTTGCACCGGATGTGAAATGTGAAAAAGATGATCAGAAATGTACTGCTGGTAATATGAAACCTTTAAGTTTAAATAAACGAAAAAAAATTAATTATTTAAAAAAGTTAAAAGCAAAAAAACAAAAACAAAAAAATGCAAAGAAGAATGAAGAAAATTCTATTGCTAAAAGTATATCTCGAAAAGAACAAGCTATCACGTATTTAATGCAATGGAAAAATGATCTTCCAAATTGGAAATTCAAAAAAAATGTTCAACTATGGTTAATAAAAAATACTTATGACCCTGCAAACGTAAGTGCATTACATAATAGACAATTTAAATTTTACTTATTAATAATTAAAAATTATTAATAAGGTTTTTAGTTGCACAATTGTTATCAATTGTGAACCAAAAAATTTATATTAATAAATAATATAGATATTTATATTTTAGATAACCAAGGAAAATTTTAAAATTTTAGTAGAATACCTTCAAACTATTGAAGGCAAAAGCCGCGATATAATTATTCAAAGCGCCAATACAATTGTCTCAGATGCTTCATCATCAAATGAAGAACAACAAAATTTAAATTTGGCACAAACTATTAAATATCAACGAGCAAGGACTATCGTTCAAATGTTTGATTAATAATTATTTTATATAAGACTTAAATAAGTTCTTGAATCACCATCATTTCCCTCGCCTTTATCCCATCTATTTGGGGTCGGCCACCTTCATCCTAAACCTCTATTTGGCCCATCTAAACATTCTCATTTCGGCTACGCTCATTCTCTAAAATAAGTTTTTGAATGTTTTTCAAATAATTTACTAAGTATGTTCAATTAAGTATGTCTTTTTTTTTCGAACCGGCAATACCTTCACTGGCCCGGTAAGTTTGAAGGCAATACTTCGGACCATCAATTAAGTATGTCTAACATTTATTAAAATTTATAGTTAAGTTATTATATAACAATTATATATTATAATAATTAAAAATATTATTGTTTCTTTTCTTCATTAACTTCTAATAAATTTGAAACAAATGTTTTCAATTTATCTTCATCTTGTAATCCAACCATTTTCCCTTGAACTTTGCCATCTTTCATGGCAATTAATTCTGGAACTACAGAAACCTAAACAAATGAACAGGTATATAAATATATAAAATATTTGATATAAAAATCTAAAACTATAAATACAAAAATAATTAAATTTTTGTTAATAGTAATTATATTACATACACCATATTTCATAGCTATCTCAGCATTATCATCAATATCAATTTTAACAAGATTGACACCATTGTGTTCTTCAATCACTTTTTCAATTCTAGGTAATAACATTTTACATGGTCCACACCACCTAAAATATTAAATAATTTGTCAGTTTCATTTTATTAACATTATTTGAAATGTGTATTGTTCAAATATTTTATTATTTGTATGAGTAACAAGAAAAATTAGTATTTGGAAAAATTTGATAGTTACATCCCAAAATTCTTAAAATAAACAGAATTTAAAAGATATAAATATTAATTTATTAATTTAATTTATATTATACATATTTGTACGAAGTCACGAAAGCCATTATAAACTTTATAGCCATAATTATATAAATGACTGTTCGAGTCGTAATTAATGTTACAAAGAAGAGGAAGGGGAGGATCAAAGAAGCGGTTGAATATGATTGAGGAGGATATGAGGATTGCTGGTATATATGGAGGATATGGGAGATTGGGCTAAATGGAGGTTTAGAATGAAGATGGCCAACCCTAAATAAATGGGATTAAAGCGAGGGAGATGATGTCATTGTATTCTCTCGTTATGTTGTTCATTAACAATCGAGTTGTTTATAATTAATTATTTGTTTGCTGTAACAATAAATCGCCTATCGGCTCAGATCAAAGTGTAGTATTTGATTTCATTAGCTCAACAATGACTAATAATGTGTGTAGTATGAAATAGTCTAATAATTAATATAATTTAAATAATATTATTGTACAATAGGAAAATTTTATTCCTTGCATGTTAAATAAGATGTAACAGTTAATTGAACTACCATTTCTTCTTCATTCTAAGCAACTTAATTTTACTAACCATAATTCAATGAACATAAAGGACAACTGAATAACCTAACAAACAAAATTCAATGGTATAGTTATAATAAGAAACATGAAGCTAACTAATATTTCTTAAAACGTGAATCATTTTACTGTAGTAATAGATATTATAATATAAAAATGTCATATTCTATTTTATATCTTATTTTTTCAGTCAACTACAAATTAAATTTTTTCGTCTAATGTATTATAAAACTGACTTTATTATTATTTTCTTGGCATATTTTAAATTAAATTATATTTATTATAAAGATAATGAGACATACGTTGCGAAAAAATCGATTACCACAGGTTCTTTGCTATTAAGTACATGTTTATTAAAGTCTTCTTGATCTTGAATTTTTATTATTCTGCGTCTAACTGAGAAATTAAATTAAATTTGTATTTATTATTATTTTAAGAGATTTGTTTAAAATAAATAAATTTACTTGTAGTTGAATTAAATGCCCTTGTAATGATTTTTGTTAGAAACATGTTCTTGGTAATATGTAAAAACATGATTTTAAAATTGATTAAACTAATGAAAATACTAATATATATAGAATATAATCAATTACTAAGGAATGAAAACTTAAAAGTTCTAAGAAGTACAAATATAAACATTCAATAAATTACATAATATTATAACATTGAAATTTTCTTGTCATATATTTAATACTTTTATCTCTAAGAAAAAGGTTACCTCACTTACAATATTATGTATTTATCACGTTTATAGATAAGATACTAATCTACATATTTAGTCCCATAGGTACCGCAATCATAAAACCTGAACATTAGTCATTAAATTTAAAACCGTTGGTACAAATATTTTGTTAGTACCTTCATATTAATAAACAATAATTATTACAGTGTTCAATAATATGCAAAAATACGCAAAATTAATAATCTATTTTGCTTGAATAAATTATAGAATTGATATTTTGCAGTCAACACACGTTTATATCTATTTACTAATTTCATATAAGTTTTAAAGAAATTAAGGTCATCATTTATATCGCTTCCAAAATCATTATGTTATACTTAGAAGATTATCTAGAAAGTAATTATTAAAAATAATGAACTTTAATTGATTTACATTTTCCTTATATGGTTTTTAGATATCGAACATTTGCCACAAGAGATGAGAAATCGCTTTACAGAAATGAGAGAGATGGACCTTCAAGTAGAAAGTATTTAATTTATTTCACAATTAACGATCAAGTTAAACTAAAGTATATTTAAACATATTTTAGATTCTATGGACTGTATAAAAAAAAATGTGGATATATTGTTTTCAAAGGCAGAAAATATGAATCCAAAAGAGTTGGAAACTAATTTTAACGCAATTATGAAAGAAGGCGAAAAATCCATCGAACAATCTGGTAAATTTCTTAACATCTTTTAGATTTATTTATCTTAAAAGGTATTATTTTTAGAGGAAAAAGTACAGTTAGCTGGTCATATGCATGAACTTATGACTAAATATATGAGACGATTAGATCTTGAATTACACAAATTTAAAATGGAATTAGAAGCTGATAATAGTGGTATCACTGGACTTATTGAAAAAAGTATAACGATTATATATAAATATATTTATTTTTTTTTAAATAAATATTTTAAATTTATTGAATATGGTTTTGAAATATGTATTTAATTTCAATTTTAGGAAGTTTAGATTCTGAACAAAGTAATACTACCAATCAAAAAGAAAACAAGTTTTCATTGAATAGATGTCTTTTTGGAGGTAGGAATTTAAAAACATTTATTCGAGTCACAGAGCAAATTACATGGACCACATTTAACTATTTTCTTCATATTCTTCCATACCTAATTAAAGATTAGTAAATATGAATATGTAGTGGAGTTTTTACTTCTATACATATTATTAAAACTAATATTATATTTTTGTGTTACAAAAGTATATTAATTTATGTTCATGTAATTTGTGGTTTTCTTTATATTAATTTTATAAATAACTAGTTTAATATTTAATTAAAAAAATGTTTTATTTTGTTATAGATAAACAAGAAGCTTCAAGTAATGTTAGTACCTCTAAACAAAAATCAACTTCAATTGCTTCAAATTCTGCTAGTAGTGGAGATGTAGCTTCACCTTCACAACGTGATACAAGTCCTGCAAATTCTCGAACAGTTCCATCCTCGTTGGCTTATACATTAGGACATATGGGAGCTGGTAGTCCAGCAATTGCAGCAGCTGCATCCCAAGCTATTGTTGCTACTCAACAGGTAACATTTATAAATAGATTATTTCTACCATATTCCAATTATTTTAGTTTGAGTTACTAATTGTGGGTAACATGCATATACTGTGTTAAACCATTGTTAAAATAAAGCTATTTGTTGATGTTAGATAGGTATATAATAACATGTAAGCCTGCCTTTCCAAAATTACAAATTCATTACTTAAGCAAATTGGGTCTCTGAAAACCTTCAAAAAAACATTTAATATTATTATAATTTTGATTTAAAATTAATTACTACATTTAAATATAATATTGAAACTACTTAATATAATAAGTAATACTTAATATATATAAAAAAAAAAAAAAAAAAAAAAATTTAATTTAA
>JAIPRN010000917.1:0-23412 GCA_025469175.1 Geopemphigus sp. TES_GeoC_2020 | reverse complement strand
TTTCTTATTTAAAAAAAAAAAAAAAAAAAAAAACTTAATATAATTAAAATATTATTTTCTATATCAACGACAATATGACTATATTCAAAGTTTATTAGAGTATTACCTATTAGTTTTAGATTTATTAAATAATAATATTAATATATATTTTATTTAGTTATCTCAAGGACGTAGAACAGCCAGTTTAAAAGCATCACTTGAAGCTATTAATTCTGGGGCTCCATTAACAACTAGCCAAATGATTTCTACTTCGGGTATATTGCCATCAGAATTGCCTATTGGTAAAGAATTAGCTGGTGTAGCTCATTTAGTTAATCCTAATATGGATGGAACAAGAAAACATAGAAGGCAAATATTAAACAAAAACGATTTTTTTATATTTTTGACATTTTGAATTATTTCTGTAAAATACAATTTTAGACGTGGAGGAACCCAAAATTCACAGTTATCGACTGAAGAAGATGTAGATGAACCAATTGATCCAAATGAACCTCGTTATTGTATATGTAACCAAGTAGCTTATGGTACAATGGTTGCCTGTGATAATAAAGGCGTAATTATTAAAAATATATTTAATACGCAAAATTATTAGTATTATATCATAAGTGGTGTATTAATATTATTTTTTTATTTTAGTGTCCATTTGAATGGTATCATTGTGAATGTGTTGGTATTACAGATCCACCAAAAGGCAAATGGTATTGTCCTCAATGTTTAACCACAATGAAAAGTCGAAGATCCCGAAAAACCACATAAATTTTTTAGTTATACATTAGTATTTTAACTATAAAATTGTACTTATTTAAATTCTTCTTTAATATAATTGAACCCAATCAATTTTTTAATTTATTCTATACTTAAAGAAAATATGTTCGTTGTTTATTATATTAATACTTAAAAATGTAAGTATAACATTATAAAAGTTTTGGTTTTGTTTTCAACGAATAAAAATAATTTAGAATAAGTGTGTTTATATATTATATTGGAAAAACATTTAAAAAATCTGAATTAGAAATTTAACATTGAGTATACTAATGAAATTTAATTAAAATATATATTTTTAATTTTAAACCACAAGGAATATTATTTGAAGCAATACAAAGATATCTTATAAAATTATCTAGGATAACATAACAATGTTTTGTTCACAATCGTACATAAACAAATAATTGTTATTAATAAATGTATGATTTAGTCTTGCTAGTTAATAGTATTAATAACGAATGATAATCATATCTTGATTTAAACTCCTTGGATTTATGTAGCTAATTGAAATTTAGTAATCTCCTTGATGTTGTTTATGCCATGTATATGTTTGTAATCTCTTTGTATTTATTTCCCACCCCAACATTATTTTGCTGTATTGTCATTGTTTTTTGATAAACGTTATTTGTAGTCTAATGGTTTCACTGTATTTACTTTCCTTGACTCTTTAGAGAATTTTCGGTAAGTTACTTGGGAATTTTTATCCGTTTGAATCGTTAAATTTGTTGGTATTATGTATGTCATAAACGTTTTAGATATTTTTTAGAGACTTTTATTAATTTTTTGTTCACAGAAATGGGTCGTCGACCTGCAAGATGGTATGTAAATGTGATTAATATTTATTAATGTTATAAACCAGCCACATTTTATGTGGATTATCATTAACAATATTATAATTTGCTCATTGTTATTAAAATATAATTTTTAGTTGGTCTGAAATCTTTTTTATATTTTATATTTTTGCTTCAGTGCTTTTAATAATGTGAAAAATCCTTAAAGTATTTTAATATTCTATTATCTCCCTGGATATGGAACTGATTTGTTGGTACAATTATAAAAGTTATTTTATTCTTTCAGTTATCGTTATTGCAAAAACAAGCCGTATCCAAAGTCACGGTTTTGTCGTGGTGTGCCTGATCCAAAAATCAGGATTTTTGATTTGGGAAAGAAGAAAGCTAAAGTAGATGATTTTCCATTATGTGTACATCTTGTAAGTTATAAATATACATATTTTGTTCCAATTATTTTAAGAACCTAATTTCACCAAAGTTTACTTTTTATTATAAAATAATTTGTATGATATTTTGTTCTTTATTATTAACAATATTCATTGGTAATAATTATTTATAGGTATCTGATGAATATGAACAATTGTCTTCTGAAGCTTTAGAAGCTGGTCGTATTTGTGCTAATAAATACTTGGTTAAACATTGTGGTAAGGATCAATTCCATATTCGTATGAGACTTCATCCATTTCATGTCATTCGTATCAATAAGATGTTGTCATGTGCAGGAGCTGACAGGTATATATTTGTCATTAATTTTTACATTGGTGAGATAATATAAGATAACAATACTATTCTTATTAATTTTCAGGCTTCAAACTGGAATGAGAGGTGCTTTTGGTAAACCTCAAGGTACTGTTGCTCGTGTACACATTGGTCAACCAATCATGAGTGTTCGCTCATCTGACAGATATAAGGCTGCTGTTATTGAAGCTTTGCGTCGTGCTAAATTTAAGTTCCCTGGTCGTCAAAAGGTATTTATATATAAATTATTACGTTAAATCATTTTTGTTTATTGATTTCTTTACATTTCTTGATATCTTTTTACAAACTATTTTTAATTTTCAGATCTATGTTAGCAAGAAATGGGGGTTCACAAAATATGATCGTGAAGAATACGAGAACTTGAAGGAGGGTGGAAAATTGGCTCCAGATGGTGCCAATGTTAAATTCCGTCCAGATCATGGACCATTGGAAAACTGGAAAAAAGTTCAAAAGGAATTACTTGCTGTTTAAACATAGTTTTGGTATTAAATACAGAAACAAATTACTACATTAGTTATTTTATTTTTTTATAAAATCCTTCAGAAATTCCTGTTCAAAATATAAAATAATTTGTAACTAGATTAATTTTAATAATAATGGTAATTTAACGTTTTGTTTTGCATAATAGAATTTTTGCTATATTGAAACTAGATACAAATTCGTAATATATTAGTTAAATAAGTTATAAGTAGTTTACTTTATATTTATTGATTACTTCAAGTCTTCAGATAGAAATCGACAGTGACTAATATTTTTCTAAAAAGTCAATTATATTTTACATTTTAATTACAATAATTGATTGTTGTGAATCTATAGAATTGATATATTTCAAAAAATTTATTAAATATTGTCATCAGTGCAAGTTGTGTGAAGGTGACTCAAATATTACTCTAAATTCAATAACCTATGTTTCTGGAGTGCATATTAATATATAGGTAATTTAAACGATCAATCAAAATAGGAAGTTAGGAATGTTACATCATGAACTTGGTAAGGAAATTTTGTCCCACATACAAAATAATTGTATCAACATATTATAATGTCTCTTCGCAATATCAAAAGTCATTTCTTTGTTTGGCTTTATAGTTTTATTAAGATCTTGTTTCCAAACATTATGTTAAGCATTTAATAACAAAAACAAATGTTATACAATTAATTATTAAGTACTTAAACAAGTTATTAAAAATATATACTTTAAGAATACATCTTAAAAATATAAAATTAAACAATTTTTGCTCTGTTTAAAATTAATAGGTAACATTTCAAAATTATTTTAATATTATGTTTTTGATTAATATTTAAAATTGTTAATATAAAACTTCTTAATAGTTAAATTAGAAGCGGCAATTTGAAAAAAATTTAAAACGAACATCAATGTAATTATATAACACAAATAGTTTGTATTTTGTACAATTTTTTTATAGTTCAAAAGTATAAAATATAATCAGAGTAAGACTATTTTATTTGAAATACATTTTTTTTATTATCTTTTAAATTGCCAAGGTTAGAAGACAAGTTTTGTACCTATTATGCTGTTATCCAAATTAGTTATATCGGCATTCACTTAATAATATATTATTAACCACAATAAAATGTCTGATATGTTAATTATGTGTCAATAACTTTGTTCAAATGTACAAATGTTGTTCGACTAGATATTAAATGTAATACTTTAAAAATATTTGTTTTAAATGTGAATGGTTAAAATTGACAATTGGGAACACAACAATTTAGTTTAGTGCTGGTTGGCATATAAGTAAACCCATATTTGTACATTGCAACACAAAGTTTACTAGAGTATGGAACATTTTTTAGAATTCTTTTGTGGTAAAGCATTAATTGGTGGTCTTTCGGATAGTTGGAACCTTCTTACAATACGAACTAATTCATGGAATGACTGGTCTATGTTCATCCCTGCTTTTGCACTACATTCTATATAAGGTATTTTCAGTTGCATTGCCATATTTTGTGCATCTTGTACAGAAATCTAAATAAGTATGTATAGTACGATTAAAATAATATAAGTTAAATTTTTATAGTTAAAACAAACCATTCTTTGACTACTTAAATCCGCCTTATTTCCAACCATCAACATAGGAAACTCATCCCTGTCTTTAACCCTAAGTATTTGTTTGTGGAATTTTTCTATTTCGTTAAAACTTGTTTTGTCTGCAACTGAAAAAACCAACAAAAATCCTTCACCCGATCTCATGTATTGTTCTCTCATGGCACTAAATTCTTCTTGGCCAGCGGTATCCAAAACTAAATAATATAAATTAATAAACCAATATTTAAAACAATAATTTTTCCAAAGAATATTTACTATCTAATTTTGCTGGAACATCATCAACTACACATTGTTTTGTATATGAATCTTCAATTGTAGGATCGTAGTCAGTTACAAAATATTTCTGAAACAATAACATAATATGCACATTTGTACCAAATATTGTATTATTCATATTATAATAAATAATAATACAATTTTATATTGATATACTTTGCGAGTATAAATTAACTACTGATATTATAATAAAAGTTCCTAATTAAGCACATATTTTTAATAATTTTATGACCACATTTGAGTCAATATTATAAGGTTACTACTATAATAATTATATTTTTATAATATAATACTTATTTGAAAATCTATAGAATTACATATTTGATTAGTAAAAATATTTTTAGTTAAGTATATAAATAGGTAAAGTGTAAAAGTATAATTGTTGTATAAAACATCTATGACCTAATTTTATAATCAATTTAAATTATTTCCACATTAACATTATGTATTTATTATATTAAATTAAATAACTCCTAAAGTATATGTAGTTTTTTTTATACATAATAAATCCATAAATGGAGTTGAGAATTATCTGTGTAGGTATAATAGTGTACCTTGAAATGGACCCACTGGCAAGGAAATGTTCACACCCACATGTAATGCAATTATAGTTAATGCCGTTTTATAACACATTTTTGGTAACAGTTACATCCATTCGGGTTTATTGACAAATTATTTTTTATTTTACATTAAGTTAATATAAATTATAATCCAATACTCGTCAAATAAAATATATATACCGTTTCTTTAAAGACATTATTTTTTTATTTAGACATTATGTCGACAATAAAAATTGTCAAATAATAATTTTTTAACATTTTAATTTATACGTACTTATGTAAAGAAATACCAATACAAATTACTATTAATAATACATATAATTTATTATTGGTTAAGATAATAAATAATGTTTAAGTTAAAATAAAGTTTCAAATTCATTATGTAAACAAATATCTAATGTCAACTAATCATTTAAAAAATATTTCAATTTAAAAATAAATTTAGTTATAAACCAATTATGTTAAAAATTATTTTTCTTCTAAAAAATCTTTAGATCTTATTTTACTTTGAAAAAATCATAACGTTTATATACCCAGGTTACGTAAGATATTATTAATTATATTTTTTCTTTATTAAATATGTTTCGTTTAATCGAAATTCGTACTCAAAAATTGACGACAAGAGTTGTTACTCCCGTATGCTTTTATTATATTTCTTTCGAAAAACAACCGCCCATATGTGGTAAATACCTGTATGAATTGTATGGTGATTGCTGACTTGCCAACACCACCGCCTCCGACGACCACCAATTTGTAGTTCTGATTATAATTCTGTCGGTTCATTTTTAAATACAAAGGCGTTCGCTCGAATAAACTAAACGTTATTTATAAAGGAAAACTATTAAGCGAAAAACCCAACAAGTCGGCTCAAGAACGAACATACTACTACGCGATATGCAATAGCACTAAACTAATTACAACGTACCGCGTACAAGACGTGTTACACCAATAACCGAACCCAACCGACGAAAAAGGATAAGAGTATGGAAATAAAATAAAAAAGAACCGCAGCTGTCACAATACTCGTGACACTTTTGCGCGTACGATACGGGCCCACTGTCCATATATTGCATCCAGATGTTGACCACTAATATAAAAAAAACTTTAGGGATTATAAATGGACGCACTGATTTTTTTTTGTCATACTTATATTTCGTTTTTGCATTTGTGTCAAGACGTTATTTTGATCTATATTATCGATTTTATTAGCATATCAACATAAATTATAATAATATAAATTCTGTAATAATATCGTTGACTAGTGTAACACTGTTTAATGTGATAGTACAAGCTATTCAACGTATTGTTAATATTATAATATACTATACTATACTAATATATACATTCATTTTTGAAGGAACTTACGACCAATTATGCTATCATCACTGTAATATAGTTAAGATTTATGATTACCCTAGACTGTAAATCATATTCTAATTTAAAACCACAGAAAAGTATTAACTTACTGATCTATTAGTAATTAATACAAAATTAATACCCTATTCAGAATAAGAACGCCCATTCGACCATCCAAAATTCGTTTGGTTCGCGCATGTCTATTGCCACGGGGAGCGCTGATGCTTGGTGTCCCGCCGCCGCCGGGCACGTGCAACAAGTATACGTAGTGAATAATAATATCACATTATTTACACGGTAGTGTGCCATTCGTAATTTATGCGATCGTTCCCTGTATACCTGGAGGCAAGTGTCGACCGCGATGGTGGTCGACAACCGACGACCAATCACAACACACCTGGATCTCGCGGGAGGGATCTAACCGTTCCGGCGACTCGATATGCATGCGCGAAAATGGGCGTTTTATTCTGAATAGGGTTGAAAATTATTATTGTGTGGTAAACTATATCACAATTTGTAATTGTATGTAAAAATTTAAGCTCTCGCTTTAAAGGTGATTCATTTTATAATTGTAATGATCATTGTACATTTTTTTTTTAGTTTAGTATTGTTAAAATGAATTACACGAACAAAGTTATTCATAGTGGATATTTTAACGAAACCCTTAGGCAATGGCAAAGTCAAAACACTCATATTACTCCTTTAAATTTAATGTATCCGATTTTCATTTTGTAAGTTCACCTATCTATTATAACGTAAGAATATGTTTTTTAATTTTATTCTTTAAATAATAATCTACAACTTTTGTACATTAGAGATGAAAAGGATGTAAAAGAAGAGATAGAGTCTATGCCCGGTATTTATCGACAAGGGTTAAACCATGTTAAATCAATGTTGGATTCAGTTGTTGAACTTGGGCTCAAATCTATCTTAATTTTTGGAGTCATCAATAAGTTACCAAAAGTAAATAAATCTTAATTAATACTCTTAATTTATTAGAGATTATAAATAATTACAAATTGAATTATATTAAAAGGATCAATTAGGAACTCATGCTGATTCGATTGAAAATCCAGTTATTCAAGCTTTACCACTTTTAAAAAAGTGGTATCCCGACCTAACAATAGCTTGTGATGTAAGTATAATATGTACTATGAAATCAGAATACTTATATTATATATAATTTTGTTTGTAAGTAACTGAAAGTGATAAAATATAATAAATTATTAATTAAACTAATTTTTATGACATAAAGTATATTAAATTGATTATTTTGCTGTATTAAAACTTTGTATTATACCTAGATATTTTGATTAATTTTTTATAATATGAAAATTTTAAATTATTCACATAAATAATGAATTTTTAGGTATGCTTATGTTCATATACATCAGATGGTCACTGTGGGATTATTGAAAACAAGTTAATAGATAATGTTCAAAGTATTGCAAGATTAGGAGAAATAGCGTTAGCTTATGCTCGAGCTGGTAAAACATAATTTAATTCATTACATTATAGATTATATAAAATATTTAGTTACTTGAATTGAGTTTTTTATTCCAAGTATAACTATATAAAACAAACTAACTTAATATTAAACATAGAATTATAATTATAGGTACATAATAAAAAAAATAATGAATTGAGTATTAATATTTTATAAATGAGTAAGTATGTTAATAATTCTTGCTTATTTTTTATATATTTTATGTTATAAAATACAATTATAATTGTTTATTTAGGTGCTGATATTGTTGCCCCATCTTGTATGATGGATGGACATGTGACAGCTATTAAAGAGTGTTTAATGGAAGAGAACTTATTGAGTCGAGTAAGTGTTTTATCCTATTCTGCAAAATTTTGTTCGGTATTTTATGGACCATTCAGAAACGCAGCAAATTGTGCACCAAGCTTTAGTAATCGTGCGTCATATCAGATTCCTGTTGGAAGTTCAAATATTGCAGAAAGAGTAGTGGTAATTATTACACATTTTATTGATACAGTCAAGGAAAAGAGAAATTACTTTTTGTAATTTTTATCAACAAACGATGGCAACTCACTGGTCCGAAGTATTTTCCTCGTGCATTACGGACCAGTGAGGGTATTGCCAATACTATAAAAAAAAGGGAAAGGTCAACAAATTTTCAGCAAGATTCATATTGGTTATTCATAATACCTAGTCAATATAATTATATTTCTAGATTGTTGTTTGTATTGAGCATGCTATTAGATTATTTACAACTTCAATAATCATAATATTTAATTATAAACATAAATATAATTATATATAACATTTTAGAATAGAGATATCTCCGAATCTAGTGATATGATTATGGTTAAACCTGGAATGATGTATTTGGACATAGTTAGAAAAGTTAAAGATAAACATCCAAACATACCATTATTTATTTATCAGGTAAATTATGTTTTTTATATTATGAAAAATAATGTATTAACGTTTAAAATTATTAGGTATCTGGAGAATATTCAATGATATATTATGCTGCACAAACAGGTGTAGTTCCATTAAAAGATGGATTACTTGAAATTTTAAGAAGTATGCGTCGAGCAGGTATATAGTTTAAAATTAATTTTTCTAAGCTATTGTAAATCAATTTTTTATTTTTAGGAGGAGATGTGATTGTAACTTATTATACACCAGAAATTTTAAAATGGTTAAAAGAAAAATCTCCATTGTAGTATCAATTTTATTTATATGTAATGTACTTTAAATATTTATATTAGATTTACAGATTATTATTGAACATGGTTAATGAAGTATATTAACGATTTAATTGGTCAAATAAATTTTTTTTTAATATTGATATATATTTTTTATGTTTATGACAAACTAAGTATATTAAAATCGAAATATATATTACATCAATGTTATTACTTTTAAATGATACACTTTTTATTTTTTGCTATTATCACTACATCCCTCTACCACTCCATGTCTTGAACTATAAATTTTTATTTTCGTACTTTTAAGGTTTTATGATCTTTCATTTAACCTAACCTAACCATCTCTCATAGTCTTTCTTTCTAATTAATATTCCATCAGTGCCATAATCATCTCATTCTAGATCCTTGAGATCCCAATCATAGTATTATTTTGTAATAATTACATTAATAATAATCATACGTAGTTCGTAATTAACACTAATCACAATTCTTTTCACACTTCATTATTGTTCCTTTCTCCACTCATTTGTCCTAATATCAAGTATTAATCTATGTTTTCCATATTTTATTTTTGAAGTTCTTTATCTTTTTTCTTTTACACTTGCCCATACTTTTAAACTTATTTATTGTAATGAAAATAGTGTTATTACTATAAATATGAGTTTAATTGAAAAATATTTACACATGAAAAATCCTGTATCACTGTTCTGTTTATTAGTTATTATTTTGTTATTGATGTTACATAATCATATTTTTGCTGTTATTGATATAATATTTACTCCTCTGAAAACTATTGTTTATAGATTTGTTAATTACAATCTGATATTTAACTGAAGCACCATGGATTAAAGGTTATAAATTTAAGATAATGGATATTATTTCGATGTTATTTTGGTTTGAAGCATTAGGAAAAAGTAAATAAAATAAACATTGAATTTGTTAAGCAACAAAAAATTGTATATATGTTAGGAATATTTAATATAAAATGTAACTTAAGTGCAGAGAAAATCTGAAAACTCACGAAACAAAACTCCAACAGAAAAAAAAACAAACAAAATATCAATATATATAAATTTATACAAGATCTGGCAGATATGGATGACTAATTCATAACATACCTACAATATGCATATAGATATATCCAACAAACATACACAAACACACACACATATACATATATATATATATATATGTATAAAATTGTTATTAGCTCTTTAAAAGAACGAGTAGCACAAAAACTCATAATTATTTTAGTTTGTTACAGATTTATTTAAAATGTAAGAGTAATTACATACATTAATACTTTATATAATTAATTCCAAATAATTTAAAATGTTTAACACTTAAAAATGTACGTTGTAAAGCATTATCATATTTATTTTAAATATAATTATAATTAATGTATCTTAATTTAAAACAATTTAAAAAAATTATTTAATATAATTTTTTAAGTTTAATAGATGCAATATTCATAAAATAAATGGAAGACAAACAATAAAATTGTAAAAAAAATATAGATCCATGTTCTAATATATTTTATTTACTAAAATCATACGAACTTAAATTAAACGACAAAAAAATATTAAAAACAGTAAATGAAATCATGTTATGGGCTAATAAATTCCTAAGCAATTAATTAAATGTCTATTGTGGGTTAAGCAAATCTAAATGTTTAAAAAATCGTAAATACTTTAAAAATAAAATATTATTTTTACCTAATTTCTTAATAAAGAAAAAATTATTTATATTTTAAAAATTAAGATTTTTTAATTATGTTATGATGTAATAGTATGCAGACCGTGTAGATATTTTGTTAAAACTACTAATTTTACTATACACCTGATATATGTAAAATTTAAGTATTATTAGAGGCAAATAAATATACAATAGTTAGAAATCAATGTGTATATTGATAATATAATTTACTTTTGAGAACTACTAAGATATAACAGGAAAAAAATGATTGTCAACATAAAACTAAAAAAGGTACATTTGTATTGTATCTTAGGCATCATTTGAATAAAGTGACTAGAAATGTAAAAAAGGAACACATTGTTCTTTTTTTATAAATTGTAAAAATTATTATATATAAATCACTTAAAATTTGTTTCTTAAATTATTAAAAACAAAAAAGGTAATAACTACTTTTCACGCTTTTAACAATAAAAACATATTTAGAATAGAAAATTAAGTAGTTTTAACAATACTTAAATAGATTTAAAAAATAAATTTTGACACAAATATTATTAATACAATAAATTTACAATTGATTATTATTAATTTGTAGGCACACAATTTTTTGGTTTTGGTGTATCAAAAAAATACCAGTTTTCAAAAAATACAATAGAAATAAATAAAAATATTAATTTTACAAACATTTTGTATTCAATTCTTTGTCCGACAGTTATTGATCTATTCATTATGGCAAAATATTACTCTATTAAAAATATTGTTCTAGATGGATAATTCATCAATATGTAAGTATTAAGTATATAATAATAAACAAAAAAAAAACAACAGTGTGATTATAATAGAATTAACTAAACAATTAATAAATATATGTATACTTAAGACATCAATTTAATAATAGATGAATTTAAGGATATTTAGGTTAAATTAAAATACCTCAGCTACACTCAATCATAAAAGTACTGGTATTTTGTGAAGCGATCCGCCTTATTCCTGGCCAAAAACGTCTAGCTGCTTTTCGAGCTTTACTAACTGTCCATCGAACAATACTCAATTCACAGACTGTAGTATAAATATACTTCAAGACGTCAGTAATCATATTAATTAAGGAAAATAAAAAAACACTACTAAAATTATAATATATTAAAAATTTTAATTGAAAATAACTAGCGATTAAATTGATGTAAAAATAATTTTAAAAATAGTATGTAGGTACGTAACAAATCGATTAATTTTTTTTACATACTACTACTAATAATAATATGAAATAATTAACATTAATCCATTTCATAAATATATTATTTGTTGTATAATAGGAAACAGTTTAACATAAATTAAGCAGAAAATCTGCTAAAAAGAGAAAATGTCTAATAATCTAACTAAATAACTTAAATTTACTTATTTTAGAAAATTTATAATTTACTGAAATTAAAATTACCATTTTTAGGTTATTATTTTTAATTTATCAACAACATATTTTTACATAATTTTATTTAAGTTTAATATTGTCTGTTGTTACTATTTTATTTATAAATAAATATTACTTTTTGTTTAAAAGGATATAAGATCATCCATTGTTGATGCCCACCATTTATATATAAAACATATGCAAATCCATCTTTATTAATTCCATTAATCATATAATAGTATGGGTGAAATGAGTGTAACCTATATAAGTGTGTATATGTATATGTATATAAAATAATTTAGAAAGTATAACAGTATAAATACAATTTTTTAATTTTACCTGAAACTTTTCCTTTCGTAAAATGATATAGCAGATGAATTACTTGAAAGAACATGTAAGAAAATCGCCTTACAGTTCTGAGATTCTATTGATGTCAAATGTGATACAAGATTATCTAACAATAATGAAGCTATACCATTTCGTCTATATGCTTTAATAACACCTAAACTCAAAATATATCCAACTTGAGTAAATTTTCCAGCCGATGGTGAAACTACTTCTTTTTCCTATAATAAATAATTTATTGAATTAATAATTCGTAATAAAATAAAAAATATTTGAAAATAATATACGTGTTTTTTCTTAATAATTACATTTCTAAATTGCATTCTAACTGACATTTATTAATTGTATTAAATATTCTTACACGCATATAATATTATTAAGTTAAATATAAGTAAACTAATTTTATAAACACTTCAAATGAAAACTTATTCTATAGAAAAAGTATTTGAATAATAATCTTACCTTAGTAGACAATTTAATGTATAGTTTTATTTCGGCAACTATGATCCCAACAATAGTAGATTTATGAATAGCGGCTAAAGAATAAAACTTGGGATTTGATGTAATGTCTTCATACCATGATCTTGGGTATTCAACAGGAAAACAATCTACACATAGAGCATTCACCTAATAATAAAACAAACAAACCCAATTTAATATTCTAGGCCTTTTAAAAAAAAAAATTAATTCGCAATGTAAAAATATATTTATTATTAAATACTTCTACATTAATGTTATACATACATATAATCTTCGTATTATCAAATTTTGCATTTAAGTCAACAACAATTTATTAACTGTTTTAAGTGTATTTTATTTGCCTTATATATATATATGACTTGTACATATCTATGTACATATTTGTATAAATAAGGGACATAAACATTTACAGTTATACTATTTATAATTTATTTAAATGAATATATAGAAATGTTTGTAATATTTAAAATATAAAACGACAAAATATTTTACTTATTTTGATATAATATATTTATAAACTGTTTTTTTAATAATAGTAAAATAGTAATATATTAATTAAAACACTTGAAACAATATTGTAAAAATAATAACACTAAATACTACATAATAATAATACAAAATAATGAATATATATAATAAAACAATTTATTTTCAATAATAGGGTATAACATACTACTTGAAAGTCAAGAGAAACGTAAAATGAATTTTTAGAATTGTTAAATATAACGTTACAATTTGATGTGATTTACAAACTGTTAGGTTCTCAAACACACAAATACACATCTGCCCTTGAATTTGTATTAAAATAGTAAGAAAGTTAAATTACCTCATTAATATCTTGTGGGCACAAAAATCGCAACTGTAAATTTGATATATCACAAAAGCCTATTGGTTTTATTTGTTGTAATGTTGTTGGTGGTCTTTCTAGATACCTAAAAATTAAAAAACAATTTTTTTTTTTTAAAAAGAGATATATTTAATTTTCACACTTGCCAATTAAAAGTATCCATTCAGAAGATATCCCATACCGCGGTGGACAAATTTATAGGAACACTTCTTTACTTGATTATAACGTTAAATATTTTTATTTACATATTAATTATATAAGAAAAAAAATTATAACATTTGCAAAATGTACGAATTACAAACTAAGTTAAAAGTTTAGTAATTGTTTACCCTTTTGATATCAATTTACTGTTATCATGGTCCATGAAATTCCAGTATAACATTAATTATTATTGCTTTGTATATGTTTTCGTATTTTTTTTCACAAAATATTTTAGCACAAGTTTTCAATACTCTAGTCATTGTTTTTTAAATGTAGTTAACTTTATAATAATATTCTACAAATAGTTAAATTACAAAATTTCCGTTTATTATTGGAAATTGTTATACTTTATGTTTTAAAATATATCGATTCTTAATTGAAATTGAAATAACTCAAGATTATCTTCAATAATAGATTCTGTAAATCATTGGTACATATGCATTATTTATTTTACTTTGTATTTATTATCCATATAATATAATTTAACATTATGCATCAAGTATTGAAGATATACAATACAATCCACAATTTAAAGTGAATGAGATGTATAATTAAATTTAATCTCCATATATAACATTATCTAAGTCGATCACATTACTCAAAAGCGTTTTAAATGAATATTTCATAGTTTTGGTTTATTTTCTTCAAAATTTTTCATAGGTCGAATAATAATAATAGCAACAGGTGTTTATTAATGCTCAAATTTCAAATTAGTAACTATGGCTTACCATTATTACATTATTGGGTAATACCGAGTTATAAGTAATTTAAAATTATTTAATACGAAATTAATAATTTAATAATCTGTGTTAAGCTTTTATGAAACATATATCATAATATTCACATTTACAATTTTTTATTGCATACAAAGTATACAAACTTTTAGTAGGAATCACATATTTTATATTGAATTTTGTTATTTCTTTATTAAAATTAATATATCAAATAATTATTCTATATACTAAATTATTTTATAAAATCATATAGGTATATTTAAATTTATCAACTACATATCTATGTATTCAGTCAAAATATGATTTAAATCAATGTTAAATTATTAAAATTTTCAATTTTCTTTTTTTGAACTTTAAGTAAATTAATATTTTAAAAATTTGTGAAAAATACGACAGTACTTATAATCGTTGAAATGCTAAATTATAATTTAGCCATATATGTAAAGTTAGCAGAGGGTGTTGATATTGCACATTCTTATTACGGGTGTTGCATGGTATAATAATGCAGGATAATATTATTATTGTAATGATAAGGTGGTCTGCTGATTGGATTGTTGCAGTATGTTTGTGTGTAGTACATTAATATATATTTTTATTATTCACTGTATTACATATTATTTTATAATTTGTTATTCTATCTTAAACTTGTTTATATTACTATTAACCTTCTTCTAATCCAACAATAATTTTTAATTTATACATAAAATCAACAAACAATTTTTAAACAATTTTAATTTTAGGAAAATCATTTTTTAGATTTTAAACTAGAAATAAAGGAGAATAATAGTTTAAAAATTGGTGTTTATTTTTTTTTGTTTCTGTTAAAATTAAATATTTAATAACTTAATGTCAAATTGTAATTATATTTACTGTTAATATAACTAATTTTAATAACATAAGTCAATTTAAAATTCAAATTTATAAAGTATGAAAGTAAATTTTGTGCAGGAAATACATACATACATATATATATATATATTTATATAATAGTTGTAATATATATATATATATATACTTTATTTATTTTATAATTAATGCATGTTTATCATTGTTACAGATATATAAAAAATAATTTTACAATATGGAAACCAGTAATAATGAACTTGAAGCTCAAAATAGTTTAGTTAATGAAATTAATTTATCAAACGAGTAAGAATCAAATAATTTTTCTCATTTAAAATTTATATATAAATAAAACATTAAAATCAAAACATAAAGTGTAATTACTGGGTTATTTCGTTTTCATGGTACTTATGCCATACAACACCACACAACACATATGCTTATTGTAAATAGATTTACAGATTGTATAGTTTTTAATAAAAAAAAAAAAATATTAATTAATTGTTTATATTTTGTTATTTATTTAGAAAGCGTAAAAATTATTTGAGCTGGGATGATTTTTTTATGGCAACAGCATTTTTGCTCGCTAAACGTAGCAAAGATCCTGTAACACAAGTTGGCGCTTGTATTGTTTCTCCAAGCAAAAAAATTGTAGGCACAGGATATAATGGAATGCCCTTTGGATGTAGTGATGATGATTTCCCATGGGGTAAAAATAAACAGGCAAAAATGAATGATAAAAAGTTTTATGGTAATGTTAACTTTTAATCTATATTGATATGGAATTTAATCGATTAAATTTCATCGATGAAATAATTACATTTAACTTTTAATAATTTTAGTGTGTCACGCTGAAATGAATGCTGTGTTAAATAAGAATTCAGTGGATGTACAGAATTGTTCAATATATGTTGCACTTTTTCCATGTAACGAATGTGCTAAAATAATTATTCAATCGGGTATTAAAGAAGTGGTATATTTATCTGATAAATATATGCATAAAGCTAAAACGATCGCTGCCAAAAAAATGTTTAATGCTTCAGGTGTAAAATTTAGGCAACATATTCCATCTAATCAGCGCCTGGTAATTGATTTTTCGGAAATAAATTCTTATGCCTGATACTCCAGAAACATTAAATTTAAATTAAATGTTTTATTACATATTAAATTTAATAAAATTATTTTATATTTTAATTTTAAATATCAGTCTTTTTATTATTTTGCAACAAACAATTTATATACTACCTACTAATAAATAACTTGCATCATCAAACTGTTCGATACAAAATGGAAATAATGTATAAAATATTGAAATAAATAGTTATTTTATTTATTTAATGCAATTATATAACATGTATTGTTTAATATTTTATTTAAACCAAAAAATATAAAAAAATACATACCACGCCGATAAATATATAAATAATTATAGATAGACATGATTATATACACAATAGTTAAAAATTAAAGAGCATCGCTATTTTGAAGACTTAAGTGACTTGCCACTGAAACAAAAATTTGACAAATACATTATATGATAACCATAATAAAATTAAAAATAAATAACTTTATGTATAAAAGTGGTTTTTAAAATATAATTTCAATCGGTGTTTTAGAAACTTAAATAAAAATATGCCGATATTAATAATAATTAACAATAGTATTAGATTCTCGGTGGAATGATAAATATATAAACACTTAAAGGTAAAAATGTTCTGAATTTTTATTAAAGGTTATTACATCTATTATTTAAAACTAATGCAATACAAAATAGAGCTATATATTACATTCATCTGTATCTTATACACACTATTTGATTTAGTAAATGTTTATTAAAGAAAGAATTTATCATACCTTTAATCCAGTACTTGTTCCCAAATTAACATTTCTATCAGCTTCATCTTTTCTTTGTTGTTCCCGTTGCATACGTTTAACACGTTCAGGATTCTTAATGCCTCGGTTTTCTTGTTCTCTAAAACGTCTTTCAGCAGCTGCGGCTTGTTGTTCTCGAATGATAGCCTAAAATTAAAATTTGTGAGCTTATATACCAATATTCTTGACATAAAAATTAATTTCAGTTGTTTTACCAAATCTTCTTCAGCAGTTTCATTGGTACTACCACAGCAATATAACAATTTGTAAATGTTTAAACCCATTTTAACTCCAAATGTTAACTGTCATAAAAGTTTTGCATATATTAATTGAAAATCAATAGCTTAATTATTTTAGTTTTACATTAATTTAATTAACATTATTCGTACACTTATTTTATTTATATAACTTCTTTGTTAAAATAGAATACGCTTCATGACAAACTTTATTAACCTTATTATAAAGTAATATGACTCAAATCTTATATAATCATTATTCTACAATTATAAAAAATTACGATATATATTAAGTACCTAAATTTGTGCATTATCAAACAATAATAAAAATGTTCTTATCATTTTAATATTATCATAAAATAAATAAATGTATGCACAAGGGCGATAATTAATAATATTTATTTTCAAAATGAACGAAAAGTGTATTGCATTGTATTGTGTTTATACCAAAGCGAAACGCAACGGTTTGTTTTCAACGTTTTCATAAAAAAATATTACACTGATAATATAGCTAAACTACAATATTAAACAGCTGTTTTGTGTCGTTTGTATCATTGTGACCTTTCCTAAATATCAATTACACCCGTTTATACCACACCATCAACTACCATCGTTTTCGACATTGCCAGTTCTATCTGACGACCATTTTCGACGAAAGTTGAATCGTTTCTCGTTTAACTATGTTATCCAGATTAGCTCTACGTTCAGGTGAATATCCGTTGCGTTGTTTAAATCATATATCGTTTTGTTTTAAACATGGTGTTTATAGAACTGTTTCGAGTAACACCATTGTGTGCTTCTACTGTACGGTGCACACAAACCAAGCCAGTAGTAGTTGCTAGTGGTAATGAATCAATCATCGTACCTGGATTTCCAAAACCCAATGGCCTACCACAGGCAAATCCATTTGATGGACCTGAACGAGATTTGGTGAATTTTCCGAGGTTAGTTAGGGCGGAATTACCATCAAAAACAAGATATTTGTTTGTTCCAGAAGAGTGGTTTGAAATATTTTATAAAAAGACCGGTGTTACAGGTAAAAATTATTATTGACTAATCTAAATTATATTAAACATCAAATTTAAATCTTTCCTAAAATAAAAAGATCAATAACTAATATAAATATACAATTGTTATTAAGAATAATTTAGTTTAAAAAAATTTATTATATCTAAATATTTTACTGTAGTACATTGAATCATGATTTAAACAGAGCAATATTTTTAAAAAAATTCACATTAAACGTGTATAAAAAAGTTTGTTTATAACAAAAATAAATTATAATAAGTGTGAAATTTATTAGTATAACAACTTAAAAAGTGGTATTAAATATTAAAATAAAATTCATTCATGTACAGAATTTTGTATCATATATATTAGTAAAAAAAAAACTAATTTTTACTGTAGGTCCATATGTATTCACTGCTGGACTTACAACATATCTATTAAGTAAGGAAATTTGGGTAGTTGAACACGAGTTTCCTTATGTGCTGGCCACAATTGGTTTATTTTATATTGGATGGAAAAAATTTGGAACAAGTTTAGCTACTTTCCTTGATAAGGAAGTTGATGTATGTAATCTTATTTATTACATTTTTAAAATATAATAATTTAATTTGATTGGTTTTTAATTTTATTTAGGAATACGAAAAAAATTCTAACGCTAGTCGTCAAGGTGAAATTGATTCTTTAAAAGAGAATATTAAAAATCAAAAAATAGAAATATGGAGAACCGAGGCCCAAAAACATATAATTCAAGCCAAACGTGAGAATGTAGCAATACAGTTGGAAACTATTTATCGTGAACGAGCTCTTCAAGTATACAACCAGGTATTTTTCATATTTTGGAAGTATTAATATATTTTAAATCGTTATATATTTTATCTAATTTAATCTTTTAAGGTAAAAAGGCGTTTGGATTATCAATTAGAATTGGCCAACTTGACACGTAGTGTACAACAAAGACACATGGTCAACTGGATTATTGAGAACGTGCTCAAATCCATAACAAATGAACAAGAAAAACAAAGTTTCAAAAAATGTTTGGTTGATTTACAAACGTTAGCTGCAAAAGCATAAATATAATTTCAGTCAGTTCCATTATATAGAAATAATATTGTTACATTATCAAATATTCTCAAAATATGTTTGCATTCTTCAAAATTTCACATTATTAGTCAATTTTACATTATTTATATAAATTTTGAAAATTATAAAATTTCTTATTGTAAACATTGAAATATAATTCAGATTAAAAACAATGTTACTTGACTAATTTAAAATTAAATTGTATTTACTATTATCATATCTACCTATTCCTAATTTTTGATAAAGCATACTGAGAACATTCTATATTGGTTCAGATTACTTAATTACTTTAAGTTATAACGTAAGATATACAATTAAATTTGAATAAATTTAATTTTTATTGATAAAAAACCTAAAAAGAAAAGAATATTTTTCAATGTTTTAAGCTAATGGTCAATTAAAAACTTTCTGTGGTACGTTAAATCTTTTCAAAATGTCTACAACAATGGGCAATTAAAAAGATGTATTAAAAATAAGTAAAATTAAAAAGTTTTGGACCTACTATTTGTTTACTATGTTTAAAAAAGTTGGTTGTTAATGACGAGTTTAATTAATGAAAGGGAGTAAATAGGCTTGTATAGTGATGATAAAGATAGACTATATCCAAAAATGATTTCATACCTCTTAGTCTAGGGATATTAAACTACCAATGGCACTTTATAATTTTATTTTAAAAAGTAAAATGAAGAGAAAAGTTTATAGAATATGACTAATAATAATTATATATAATTTTAGTATTTTATACAGAAAAATAAAAGTTAGTTCCTATGCTGTTTAAATTATAAATATATACTTGTCTTAAGTAAAAATCCAAAATGAAACAACTACAGTACTTTCAAACATTGCCATTGTTCCATGACATAAATAAACATTTTTATTATCCAATTTATTATATTGTTTATAGATTTTAAAATATATATTGAAAAAACTATAAAAATTGTATTATTAAAACTAGTCTTTTTTTTAAATTTGAGAAAAAATGTATTTAATATACATATATACAATTTAAAAGTAATTTTAAAATAAAAAACAAATATTTTATAATAGTTATTTTATTTAATTTGTGAATCATGGTATATTTAAATTACAGTCTTATCTTAAATGTTATTTAGTTTTCTATATATTTATTTACCATAATTTATTGTTATTACTTAATTTACTTTTTCAATGCACAAATTACCACATAATTTTAATAAATATTACAGAAACAACAGTAATTATTTTTTAAATTAATTGTAATAATTATAGTGAATACTTGAGAGTTAAAACCAAAACAATTTATTTAAATATATGTGTAACAACACTTACATTAGATACTGAAAATAAAATCTGTTAGTACATTTCCAAGAGTTGACGTTTAAATTTGCAGAATTAACTTTGAAGTTCCAAATTTCGATAATGTTAATGCACCTATTGAATTTAAATGTATACAGATTATACTTAAAACATAGGCGTTAGGTTATAAATTTTATTAAATATAAAGTTTTAACGTATATTTTATAATGTTACATTATCAACATATATTTATGTACTTACAGTCAATGACCCTATAGGACTTTTAGAATATTATATAATTAATATTATATCTTACACTAAACTGTATTAATTCATCATCATCATCATTATCATCTTCACCTTTATCCCATATATTTGGGGTCAGCCACCTTCGTCTTAAACCTCCATTTGACCCAATCTTCCACATCCTCCACGCACACACCAGCAATCTTCATATCCTTCTCAATCGTGTTTAACCACTTCTTCTTTGGTCTTCCCCTTCCTTTTCTTCCTTCCACACTCAATTTCATAACTGTTCTTACTGCTTCCGAATCTTCTCCCCTTCATAATATTCCCAAACCATCCAAGTCTATTCTCCCTCATTTTATCCATAATTGCCGCTACTCCTAAGCTTCCTCTTATATATTCATTTCTTATCCTATCTTCTCTTGTTACCCCACTCATCCATCTAAGCATTCTCAACTCAGCTACGCTCATTCTCTGCTCTATTTTCTTATTCACCGCCTAATACTCTGAACCATACAACATTGCTGGTCTCATTACACTCTTATAGAACTTGCCTTTCAGTCTCATTGAAATTCTCTTATCACACAGGACACCAGACGCTTCTCTCTATTTGATCCACCTAATCCTATGCTTCACATCCTCATCAAACCCCCCGTTCTTTTGTACAAAGGACCCTAAATATTTAAAACATTCAACCTCCTTTAACCCGTCCCCATCTATTGTCATTCTATTTTTGGTTTTATCTACTTGTTCCTTTTCCTCAAACTTATACTCTGTCTTACTTCTGTTAATCCTTAATCCCTTCTCTTCCAGAGCTAATCTCCACACGTCGAGTCTTTGATTAACTTCCTCCCTACTTTCCCCTACCAACACAATATCATCCGCAAACAACATACACCATGGTACCTCCCCCTGTATCTCCTTTGTAACCGCATCCATTACTGCTGAAAAAAGGTAGGGGCTTAAGCCGATCCCTAGTGCACATCTTTTTTTTTTTTTCCCCACGTTATCGGCAATACCCTCACTGACCCGGAATGCCTGAAGGCAGTACTTCGGATCAGTGAGTCGCCATCGTTTATTGAAAAATTTAAATAACAAAAAGTCTTACAAAAAACGATCATCCTTAAGGGTAGGCGAGCAACGCGAGTTATCCCCACGTTGTTTTACCTCGCCCCCCGAACATAGAATCTAATTCACAATAATCCTAAAGAACTATCATTTCTTAAAAACTATCAAGTGAATGGTGCGCAGTGACAGGACAATACCCTGCCAAGGGGCAACCATTTACATCATCCGCGCGAATTAAAATAAAAAAGAATAAAAAATAATCTTTCTTCCTCTGTTTAGCGGCCTAGCCGCTACCTCCTCCTGCGACTACGATGGCGCGACGGAGCTGTCACGTCAAATGTCTACCTCTGCCGTTCGACGACTTTCTTCGCCATCATCACCGACTCGGCGAATCGGACGACGGCGTCCCAGTAGACCTGAGACTCGAGCATGCGCTCGACCAGATCGCCCAGGCCGAATCCTCCAATCCGACGGACTAGCGCGTCCCGTTCACGATCAAACGCCTCGCAGCGAAAGAACGTGTGGAACGCGCTGTCTTCCTCACCGTTGTCCGACCCGGCGTGTCCGCAGTGCGAACATCCGGGCGATGGCGCACGCCGATTCTATGCAAAAAAGCGTTGAAACAGCCGTGCTTCATCAACAACTGCGTGAGGCGAAATGTCATGCCGCCGTGCGACCTCGTCAACTACCACCGCAGCAAGTCCGAAGGAAGCACCGACCAGATCCATCCGCGGCCACTGTTCGCGGGTGGGGATTCCAGCCGGCTGATCCGCCAAACCCATTCAGTCAGCGTCTCGTCCCTCATTGCTGAACGACTGGG